>JBBPBX010092074.1:0-13806 GCA_038048925.1 Garcialebias charrua
GAGGTGAAGAAGAAGAAGTGTTCGTGTGTAAATTCATTCATTCTGTTTCTGGTTTTGACGCTCGAAGGATTAAAGGCAACTGCTTGCAGATCAGTTTGTTTCTCCTTCTTCACACGCTACAGTGGTGACCCCGCGTGAAATATGTCAAGATCAGACGAGGATGTTGTTTCTTCGTCGGACCCCGCAGCCGCGACTTCTGCCCAGCTGTTGCAGCCGAACCCAGCCGACTCTGTTTCCGCAGCGAGTGTTAAGCTCCCGGAGTTCTGGCAGAGCGACCCGGTTTCGTGGTTCCAGCACATCGAGGCACTCTTTCGCCTCCGAGGCGTGAACGCAGATGAAACCAGGTACTTCTTGGTCGTGTCAGCTTTGGATATGCAGTCAACCCGCAAAGCCATGCCGCTGCTGCGCGACCCGCCGCACGTGGACAAATATGGCGCCCTCAAAGAGTTTCTGCTTCGAAGGTACACTTTGACTTCAACTGAGAGGGCTGATAAACTGCTATCGCTGCCGGGTTTGGGTGACGGCACGGCTGTGAACATGATGGACAAAATGCTGTCGCTACTTGGTTCAGACGATAGGGGGTTCCTTTTCCCTCACATATTCCTGCGCCAGCTTCCGTCGCAAGTGAGGGCTACTTTGGCCAATTCCCCTTGTTTATCTACCGGTGATTACCGGGGTTTGGCGGAGGAGGCGGACCGGGTCCTGCTGGCTACCAGACGGTTCGTGGTGCAGAGTACATTGGTGGAGCCGGAGCAGACGGAGATGGAAGAGCCAGCGGCGGTTTCAGCTGTTGGCGCGCGAACTCGGCGGGGGAGCTCCCTTTGTTTTTACCACCGGAGGTTCGGCAGCAAGGCCAAGCACTGCATCCCACCATGCACATGGGTGTCGGGAAACGAGGAAGCCGGCGCACAGTAGCAGCTGTGGGCGCTGGCGAGCGAGGTGAGCTGCTCTTCGTCACAGACTCCCTGTCAGGACGTCGTTTTCTGGTTGACTCTGGTTCCCAGAAGAGTTTGGTCCACCCTGTTGGACCTGAATTAGCAAGCCGAGGCAGTGGCCCACTGCTAACTGCTGCTAACGGCTCTCCCATTGGAACTTTTGGCACTAGACGGGCAACAGTTTCTTTCCATGGTCGTGAGTTTGAGTGGGATTTTGTTGTTGCCTCAGTGACTGTTCCTATTATCGGTGCAGATTTTTTATGTGCTCATGGACTGTTAGTAGATGTTGCTAACCGCAGACTTATTGACGCTGTAACTTTTGCAACTTTCCCATGTGTGTCATGGGGGGCTAGGCCGCTAACTCATGCTAATGTTTTAGTTTCAGGATGTGACATCACACTAAATGACTGTATTTGTGAAGAGAAAAAAAAAGGTTTACCTTGGTCCTAAATAAAGGGAACATAAATAAAATGTTTGTGTTAATATAAATACAAGAATGTCTTGTAGTTGTGTGTTTCAGTCTCAAAAGTATCCACTGGGAAAATTATCTGGGTCACGTGACTCACAGCTTTACCGGAGCTGATAAAAGGACAAGGGTTTGAGCGCTGCAGAGGGGTGTGGCAGGTGAAGACGCGTGCAGAGTCGCAGCGCACGGACCGGTGGAGCTCCCAAATCAACACAGGACATCTGTAGTTGGGCTTCATGCTGAAGTTAGACCCAACTCAGGAGGGAAGGAAAAGACTTTCACAGATGGACTTAAAGTGACACCCTGGGAAGGATCGGTCCGGATTCCCTGGAGCGATACTGGAGGAGAACGCTCCAGGTAGAGAGAAGGAAACAGCTGGGACAGACGCCAACCCGGTGAGACGTTTCCTTATCATTTGTTTTATCCTCCTCCTGTCATTGTGAGAGACTGGAGGATCATATGGGCCCCAACGAGTCTTTCATTTTTGAATATTTTTTGAGTGACTAACGGCCGACTTTTTTTCATGGGACAATTTATTATAATTAACGAGAGATCTCTCTGGGGGAAGTTTATGGGAACTTGAACTTTTTCAGAAACTTTATTATGTTAATGTAAATGTGCTTTTGTGTAACTAATTATGTTTGAATCACAATTGGAACAGCTGATTTTTGTTTGATTAATACAGCCACGCCCTACGGCACCCTGAAGTTGACGTGTCCAAATTTATTTATTTATTCATTTTTTCTATAATGTTTATTTATGACGGTCTAGTGTTATTCTCAGTTTCCTGATTACATTCAAAAATAGTTAAAAGAACTCTCTTGAGCGTGTACAAGCTCACGTTTAAAAGGGAGATTGTTACAGTGGTGGCCCGTATGGGGAAACAATGTTTTTTGAATGTGTATTATTAAGCTGAGGTATCATATTTGACTGTTGTTGTTTGGGGTTTTGTTAAAAAAAAAAAAAATTCATTTTGCATCAAGAGTGATAACTTTATTTATATTATGGAAGCAAATCCCTCACAACTAACTGAAGCTGAGGTAGAGGGTTCACTGCAAGGAGCAGATGGAGTAACATGTCCTCCTTTAGAAACTGATTTAGCAGGTAGTTGTCCAAGAGATGATGCTTGGGTAACCCGTAGAAACCCTGTGGGGGAAATAACTTCTTTACTTAGTTCATTATATGCTTCAGATGAAGAAAGTGATGATGAGGAAGAAGATGATGATTTAACATATTTCTCACAAGCAGACCTCTTTAAGCTTAAAGATGATTTGAAAACAGTGGGGGAGAAGGTTAACACTTTGGAGGGAAATTTTCAGGACTCAGTGAGCAGTGCTTTAAATCGAGAGCAAAATATAAGAACATATATAGACAAAAATGTGGAGGCATTAGAACAGCTGATGATTACTACCTTACAAGAGTTTGAGGGAAAATTAGTTCAGTGTTTACAGCGACGTGATGAGAAGTGGAAGGTAGAGGTGGAGAAATTGAAGCGCGCACATCGATCTACTGCTACCCGACCCCTTATTAGTGCTGAACACAATTTGGATCTGTCTGCTGACCAAAGGACACACTTAATGGCTCCTTCAACTGTACGGCTGCCAGCAATGTTTACTTCAACATGTCAGAAGTCAAACTTACCCCATTCCACCCAGCCAGCTACTTATCTACAAAATGTCTATCAGCCGAGTTCAAGTTCATGCTCTGATCCCAATCGACCTGCAACTGTCCCTACTGAGATGCTTACAGCTATACCATCCTCCAGTAGTGTGACACCTACGCTTCACACACTTGTCCCTCTCACATCTGGGAGAATACCAGCAGTTTATGCCAAGCCTCCCATCCACATGGACTTTCCCTCATTTGCAGGGGCACGAGAGGTGGCTGATGTGTTGAACTTCATTGACCAGTGTGAAACTTTCTTGTCGGTGAGACCACTCTCTGACCCTGAATTAATTGGGGCTTTAACTGGTGTCTTGAAAGGACCTGCTCACAGCTGGTGGTGTGTGGCCAAGAATGGAATCCAGAACTGGATGGAATTTAAGGAAGCTTTCTATGCTGCATTTCTTCCCCCAGACTACCTCGCGGAGGTGGAAGAAAAACTACGGGACATGGTGCAGTTACCGGAGCAGTGTTTGAGGGACTTTGCCTTCGACTATCGGGCCTTGTGTTTAAGGTGGAAGCCAGATATCTCTGAAGCTGACTTAGTAAGAAGGATACTAAACAACTGCAATCCTAAACTGGCTGGTTGCCTCAGAGGAACTGTCACCACGATGGACCAGCTGGTTACCGTTGGGTCCCAGGTGGAAAGAGACTGTGCAGGAGCTAAGGCCTATTGGGGGAAAGTTGACCAGCAAAAGACCAAAGGAAAAGCACCAGGAAAACAACATCCTAAAGGGAACTTCAAAAGACCAGCAGATGTGGTGTCCGTAGTACAACGAGGCCAGAGGACAACACCTTCCCTTTTATATGTTCCCATAGAAATCCGAGATAAGACATGTAACGCTGTCCTGGATACCGCCTGCACATTCACACTGATGAAGCATAGCCTGTGGCAGGAAATGGCTCAGGCAGATGAACATTTAAAACGAGCTGACAACCAAAAGTTTGCCCTAGCCAATGGAAAAACCTACAGTGCTTTGGGAAAAACAACTATTCTGTACTGTTGGCATGGAATGATGTGGGCTTTGGACACTTTTATTGTGGAAGACACTAACCTCACATTTCCCATTATTCTAGGGTTGGACTTTTTGACAAAAACATCGACTATTATTAATCTGGGTGACAACACATATGGAGTCAAAGGCCCCCGGGGTTATTCATTTTACCCCTTCATGGCTTCACCACCAAGCACTTCCTCAATGGGTCTGGGTCCATCACACGTGAGCCTGATTGTGGCTTTGCCCATAAGAAACACAGATGACTTCCCAGCAGACTTGAGAACAACAGTTTTGAATCAACCACCAGAGATTACCCAACTTCTTCAAACCTGGCCCACAGTGTGCACTGATACTTTGGGAAAAACATCTATGGAAGTGCACAACATTTACACCACAGATGAGTTACCAGTTCGAGCAAGAGCCTACAGGGTGTCACCCTTTAAACGACAGATAATCAAAGACCATATTGAAAAAATGCTTCATGACGGCATCATTGAGCCCTCTCAATCTTCTTGGGCTTCTCCGGTGGTTCTTGTCCCAAAACCTGATAAGACGTTCAGGTTTTGTGTGGATTATAGGGCCTTAAATGCTAAAACAAGACAGGATGCCTACCCCATGCCTCTAATCCATGAGTTGCTGGAATCCATGAATGGAGCTTCAGTGTTTAGCACTTTGGATTTGAAATCAGGCTACTGGCAAATGGCTGTGGCTGAAGAAAGTAAAGCCAAAACGGCAGTAATAACAGCTTTTGGATTATATCAGTTTAAATGTATGCCTTTTGGACTGAAGAATGCTGGTGCCTCATTTCAGAGACTAATGGAAAGGGTGCTTGGAGACCTGAGAGGAAAAATTTGTTTTGTTTACATAGATGATGTGATCATTTTCTCTCCTACACCAGAACAACATATGAAAGATTTGGAGGAAGTTTTTGCCAAATTACACCAAGCAAACTTGACTTTAAATCTGGGAAAATGCAACTTCTTTCAACCAGAACTTAAATTTTTGGGTCATATAGTGGCTGGGAGTGGGGTTCGTGTAGATCCAAATAAGAGCCTGGCAATCACAAATTATCCCGTACCCACTGATAAGAAATCACTTCAGCGATTCTTGGGGTTGGTAGGCTGGTACCACAAATTCATTTCCCATTTTGCTGACATAGCTGCACCTTTATACCATCTTCTCAAAAAAGCCAACAATTGGGAATGGTGTCCAAACTGCCAGCGGGCATTTGAACATTTAAAACAGGTCCTGGTAGAGGCCCCCATATTAATGCAACCCAACTTCCAACTGCCATTTGAGATACACACAGATGCCAGTGATGTTGGACTGGGTGCGGTACTTGTGCAAATGACACCTGAGGGAGAGAGAGTCATTGCCTTTGCATCCAGAACCCTGAGGGGTGCGGAGTGTAATTATTCCACCTCAGAGAAAGAATGCTTGGCTGTTGTGTGGGCTGTTGAGAAGTGGCGGCATTTCATAGAAGGATCAGAGTTCACTTTATATACTGACCATGCAGCATTAACTTGGGCATTTAATTGTACAAAGGCAACCTCTCGCTTGACCCGATGGGTGCTTCGGTTGCAAGAATACCACTTCAAAGTCAAATACAGAAAAGGTTTACATAACTTGGTTCCTGACGCGCTGTCAAGAGCAGTGTGTGAAATCCCCAGGGCGTACATTGCAGCGACCATCTCTAAATCTGGGTCAGAGTTACCTTTGGCATTGGCTGACATCAAGGAGGCTCAGGCGAAAGATTCCACCCTGCTTGACATGGTCCAATCATCTGCTAATAAGAACCCCAACAGAATAGGGTTCTGTAAAGTCCAGGATGTCTGGTACAGGAAGTCTTTGGTCACGGACCAAGGAGAAAAGTTTCAGCTGGTTGTACCCAAGTCTATGATAACCCAGTTTCTCAGTTATTTTCATGACCACCCTCTAAGTGGACACTTAGGGAAACTAAAAACATTGTTAAGGATACTGGAAGTAGCCTGGTGGCCCACAGTCAGGAAAGACGTCTGGGCCTACATTAAAACCTGTGTCACCTGCCAAAAATATAAACCGGACAATCAGAAGCCAGCGGGGCTCATGCAGCCTACTACAGTGACCGAAGCATGGGAAAAGATCGGCATTGACTTGATGGGTCCTCTTCCCCGAAGCAAGAAGGGAAACAAATACCTGTTGGTAATCGTGGACTATTTCACTAAGTGGGTAGAAATGTTTCCACTGAAAGACAGCAAAGCTCAGAAAATTACCAGCATCTTAAAGAATGAAATATTTACCCGTTTTGGTGTTCCTCGAGAGCTGGTATCAGATCGTGGCCCTCAATTTACGAGCCACGAGATGGAAAATCTCTGTCGCACTTGGGGTGTGATTCAAAAGTTCACTACAAGCTATCATCCCCAAGCCAATCTTACTGAACGGTCAAATAGAACAATCAAAACAATGATATCCTCCTTTGTGGGAGAACACCATATCAACTGGGATAATTGGATCCAAGAGTTTAGGTTTGCCATCAACGCTGCACAGCATGAGACAACTGGAAAGTCGCCGGCCGAGCTTACTCTTGGTCAACCTCTCAAAGGTCCATTGGAGAGAATCATTGGCCACTCTCCTAGTCCTCAGCAGACACACTATAAATTCCTGGATAGACACAAAGAAATGATTGAACAGGTTAAGCGGAAGATAGGGTTGAACCAGGCCCGACAAGCTAAGTATTATAATGCCCGTAGGAGAAGTGTACAGCTCTTGCCGGGAGACTTAGTCTGGGTTCGGTCCCATCCTCTCTCCAAAGCCTCTGACAGATTTTCCTCAAAGCTAGCGCCTAGATGGTCAGGTCCAGCTGTTGTGAGGAAACAATTAGGTCCTGTGAATTACCAGATACAGTGGACAGACCAGAATAAAAAAATAGATACAGTTAATGTGGTGAATCTAAAACCCTATTATGGAGTTCAGGTCCAGGTGCCTCCGGCAGGGGGGGGGGGATCTGTGACATCACACTAAATGACTGTATTTGTGAAGAGAAAAAAAAAGGTTTACCTTGGT
Source organism: Garcialebias charrua (assembly GCA_038048925.1). NCBI lineage: Eukaryota > Metazoa > Chordata > Actinopteri > Cyprinodontiformes > Rivulidae > Garcialebias > Garcialebias charrua. The sequence continues at coordinate 7,104 of JBBPBX010092074.1, forward strand.
CCTAAATAAAGGGAACATAAATAAAATGTTTGTGTTAATATAAATACAAGAATGTCTTGTAGTTGTGTGTTTCAGTCTCAAAAGTATCCACTGGGAAAATTATCTGGGTCACGTGACTCACAGCTTTACCGGAGCTGATAAAAGGACAAGGGTTTGAGCGCTGCAGAGGGGTGTGGCAGGTGAAGACGCGTGCAGAGTCGCAGCGCACGGACCGGTGGAGCTCCCAAATCAACACAGGACATCTGTAGTTGGGCTTCATGCTGAAGTTAGACCCAACTCAGGAGGGAAGGAAAAGACTTTCACAGATGGACTTAAAGTGACACCCTGGGAAGGATCGGTCCGGATTCCCTGGAGCGATACTGGAGGAGAACGCTCCAGGTAGAGAGGAGGAAACAGCTGGGACAGACGCCAACCCGGTGAGACGTTTCCTTATCATTTGTTTTATCCTCCTCCTGTCATTGTGAGAGACTGGAGGATCATATGGGCCCCAACGAGTCTTTCATTTTTGAATATTTTTTGAGTGACTAACGGCCGACTTTTTTTCATGGGACAATTTATTATAATTAACGAGAGATCTCTCTGGGGGAAGTTTATGGGGACTTGAACTTTTTCAGAAACTTTATTATGTTAATGTAAATGTGCTTTTGTGTAACTAATTATGTTTGAATCACAATTGGAACAGCTGATTTTTGTTTGATTAATACAGCCACGCCCTACGGCACCCTGAAGTTGACGTGTCCACATTTATTTATTTATTCATTTTTTCTATAATGTTTATTTATGACGGTCTAGTGTTATACTCAGTTTCCTGATTACATTCAAAAATAGTTAAAAGAACTCTCTTGAGCGTGTACAAGCTCACGTTTAAAAGGGAGATTGTTACAAGGAGATGTTTTTCAAGGTTTGTTGGCAGAATTCCCCTCTTTAACTACACCTGCTTTTTCCTCTTCAGAAACTAAACACGGGGTCGAGCATTTCATCCCTACTACGGGACCGCCCATTTTCGCACGTGCACGCCGCATCGACGCTGTTAAACTGGCCATCGCTAAAGAGGAGTTTGGTACGATGGAGAGGTTGGGTATTGTTAGACGTTCTAACAGCCCGTGGGCCTCCCCCCTTCACATGGTACCAAAAGCAGACAGGTCGTGGCGCCCATGTGGCGATTTTCGCAGTTTAAATCACGTGACGACGCCTGATCGCTATCCCATTCTGTACATTCAGGACTTTTCTGTTCGGTTGTCGGGTGCTTCCATTTTTTCTAGGGTGGATCTGGTGCGCGGCTACCATCAAGTCCCAGTGCAATCCAGCGATGTACCTAAAACTGCAGTAATCACCCCCTTTGGGCTTTTTGAGTTCCTCTGCATGCCGTTTGGACTCAAGGGGGCAGCACAGACTTTTCAAAGGCTGATGGACTCCGTGTTGCGTGGCCTCAATTTTGTGTTTGTCTATCTGGACGACATTTTTTTTCATTCAACCTTTATTTAGTCAGGTAAATCTTTTGAACCTCATGGGCTCATTTACGAAAGCGACCTGCTAAAACTAAAGAACAATGAACAGCAGTGATAGAATTTCATTAAACAATAAACAAACAAACAATAAACAATAGAAAACAAAAAGAAGAAAAAAAAACAAAAAGATTTTTTTTTTTTTTTTTTAACAAAGTATCAAAAAACTAGCAAAACATTATAAGGTAGACGTATAAAATCAAAGACAGGAACAAATCTGCATTGGTTTTTGCCAGGATTCCAACAGATTCTGAAAACCATTTAGGGAGGTCAGGGCCGAGAGCTTCAGATCTTTTTGTAAGATATTCCATGAAGCAGGAGCAGAGTAGGAGAAGGCCCTTTTTCCAAGTTCAGTCCTCACTGACGGAACACTGCAGGTAATCATGTCCTGAGAGCGCACACTGTAGCTGCACTCACGCAAAGACATGTAGGAGGAGATGTATGAGGGCAGTAGACCAAGAAGTGATTTAAAGATGAAAATGTACCAGTGGAAGAGTCTGCGTGAGGTTAATGATGTCCAGTTAACCAGTGAATACAGGGTGCAGTGGTGGGTACGATAATCACAACCAGTTATGAATCTTAGTGCACCATGATAGACCACATCCAACATCTGCAGGGTGCTTTTAGGAGCATTCATGTAGAGAATGTCACCGTAATCAATGGAGGGAAGGAAAGTCACAGACACAAGGCGTTTCCTGACATTCAGTGATAGACAGGATCTGTTTCTGAAAAAGAAACCCAGTTTAACTTTCAATTTCTTCACTAGGTTTTCCACGTGGCCAGCTCGTCAACCGAGGAGCACCTGTTGCACCTGAAAGAATTTTTTCAGCACTTGGATGCATATGGCTTGATCATTAATCCGGTTAAGTGCCAGTTTGGTTTACCGGTGATCGATTTTTTAGGTCATCGAATTTCCGCGCAGGGTGCAGTTCCATTGCCTGCCAAGGTGCAGGCGGTGGCAGAGTTCCCACGTCCTCTGGTGGTTAAAAAGTTGCAGGAGTTTTTGGGCATGGTGAACTTTTACAACAGGTTCATTCCCAATGCAGCCCATCTCCTGCAGCCTCTCTACGAGGCCCTGCGCTCGAGGAAGGCGACTGACACAGTGGTTTGGACCCCGGACCGGATCACTGCTTTTGATGGTGCTAAGTCCGCGTTAGCTAGTGCGGCACTCCTAGCCCATCCAGATTCAGAGGCCCCGATTGCGTTGACAACTGATGCTTCGGATATAGCTGTGGGGGCCGTTGTAGAGCAACGCGTTGGCGACGCATGGCAGCCGTTGGCATTTTTCAGCCGTAAATTGCGGGACTGCGAGCGCAAGTACAGCGTTTTTGACCGCGAGTTGTTGGCGCTATTCTTAGCTACACGGCATTTTCGTTTTTTGCTGGAGGGTCGTTCATTTACGGCTTATGTGGACCACAAACCACTCACGTTTGCAATGTCTAAAGTTTCGGAGCCCTGGTCAGCGCGTCAGCAACGGCACTTGGCGGCCATTTCAGAGTTTACAACGGACGTCCGCCATGTGGCTGGAAAATCCAACTCAGTGGCAGACTGTCTGTCACGGGTGCTCGTTTGTCCTGTGCTCCTCGGGGTAGATTTTTCTGCCATGGCCGCTGACCAACCGGGAGACGCTGATATAACTGCCCTTCGTGCCGGCGTTTCAGGGCTTAAGCTAGAGGAGGTCAAATTGGGAGAGGGCGGTCCTTTGATCCTGTGTGACGTTTCCACAGGCCGGACACGCCCAGTGGTTCCATCAGGTTGGCGCCGCCGCATTTTTGACTCTGTTCACTCTCTCTCGCACCCAGGTGTGCGCGCGTCTGTGAAACTAGTCAGCGCACGTTTTGTGTGGCCTGGTTTACGCAGAGAGGTGAGGAGTTGGGCAGCGGCTTGCGTGGCTTGTCAGCGTGCCAAGGTGCACCGGCACACTAAGGCACCACTGGAACCATTTCCCATTCCAGCCAAGCGTTTTGACCACGTGCATGTGGACTTAGTTGGTCCCCTGCCCCCATCACGGGGTTTCACACACCTGCTTACAGTGGTCGACCGCACAACCAGGTGGCCGGAGGTCGTTCCTCTTTCTTCCACAACTACCTCCGACGTGGCTGGTGCGTTCCTCTCCACTTGGGTTGCCCGTTTTGGTGTGCCCTCGGACATCACTTCAGACAGAGGTCCCCAGTTTATTTCAGGGCTCTGGTCCGAGATGGCGCGCTCCTTGGGGGTGCAGGTGCATCGCACTACCGCCTACCACCCTCAGGCTAACGGGTTGGTTGAACGTTTCCATCGGTCTCTTAAGGCGGCGTTACGTGCTGCGCTAACAGACGTTGGCTGGGTGGAGCGTTTGCCGTGGGTGCTGCTTGGGTTGCGATCAGCTCCTAAGGAGGACCTCAACGCTTCATCAGCCGAGTTGGTTTTTGGTCAGCCTTTACGAATCCCAGGGGAGTTTTTGTTAGACGCTGCCGCTCCGCGGTTCCCCGAAGCGGTGGACCCCTATTCGCAGAGTAGTCTTTTGGTTCCGGGTCCTGTGCACCATTGTTTCCCGCAGGCGTTTGTGCCCACAGCACTCCGGTCTGCCCGTTTTGTTTTTGTGCGACGTGACGCCCACCGTTCGCCCCTTCAGCCTCCGTATGACGGGCCGTTTCGGGTGCTCGAAAGAGGCGCGAAAAGTTTTGTTTTAGACATGGGTGGGCGTAGAGAGCTGGTTACAGTGGACCGCCTGAAGCCAGCCTATGTGTTGGTTGATGAAGAGGTGTTGCCGGCTCAGGTTCCTAGACGCGGCCGCCCTCCTGCTCGACCCCATCTTCCGTTTTCTCCCCCCAACTGTGTTCCTCCCCCTGTGGCACAAAATGTTGTTCCTGCACGGGTGCCAGCTGTTTCTCCGCCCCCGAGTCGACGCAGTCGGTTCGGCAGGTTGATTAGGCCCCCTGTGAGAGACTGATATGTTTTGTATTTGCCCTTCTGGGTGTTCGGGGGGGGGGCTGTGTGGTGTGTTGGTGAGGTATGTGGCCTCATCTCTCTCACCCAGTAGGAGGAGCCAGCGAGGTGCTCCCCAGGTTGAGCCAGGTGAAGAAGAAGAAGTGTTCGTGTGTAAATCCATTCATTCTGTTTCTGGTTTTGACGCTCGAAGGATTAAAGGCAACTGCTTGCAGATCAGTTTGTTTCTCCTTCTTCACACGCTACAGTATCAAATGCTTTTTTTTAAATCAACAAACACACCAACACAGTATTGTTTATGATCAACAGCAGTTGTTACTTTTTCAATTAATTCCATGAGAGCCATAGATGTGGAATTCTTAGCTCTAAACCCATATTGACTGTTGGTTAAAATATTGGGCCTCATGCACGAACCGTTCGTACGCACAGATTTGTTCTTAAACTGTGCGTACGAGTGATTTAAGATCATTTGTGGCATTCAACAATGTTTTCGTATCCTACGATTTTTTTCAGATACGAACAAAATTTACGAGTGGTCCGGACCTGTCGTATATTTTAGGAGCGTCAGTCTGCTGTCATCCAGACGGAATTTCTCCACTAATAACTTCATATTTCGTTATTTAGAAAATATTTAGAGTTTAAAAAAGTCACGCACCACAATTGTTTTTGACAATAGGTTCTGTTTGAAGTCGAATTATAATTTTAAATGTAATAATGACTAACGGATTAAAGTATTTAAATTAAAATCAATTTGTTATCAATGCCGTTTTCTAACACTACAATATTAATATGAAGATCTCAAACTGAAACCAACTTAAATTATGAATTAATTTAAGTTTAATTTGTCTCGGTAACGCAGACTTCGGTAACGCAGACTTTACATTGACCTCCTCCTGTCACAGTCATAGACCTCAGATAGCTCAATGAGAAGAGTGTTGCGTCGCAGTTCCGAACCTTATGGGTTCAATTCCCACATGGGACAACGTTTTTTTTTTCTCCTTTTAATTCATTCCAGATTTAGAAAACTATTTACAATACAACAAGAAATGAAGCATAAAGTCTTTTTAATCTAGAATGAATAACTAATCTAAATAAAGAAGGGAAAAAAATAATATACCTTGTGGGAATGGAACCCACGAGGTCTTGATAAGGTTATGAGCACCTACAGTGCAATGCTTTACCCAGTGTGCCACCAGGACGTGTGCATATTTTAAGGTCCACATTTATTATAAACATACATTCTTTGGCTTTAGTTGGTCATTTACACCCATGAGTGACGCTGCTAATAAGGACAGATTTTCTTTTCTCGATCAAGGAGAGCAGAACTTCAATCTCCGCACCTGTACAGTTCTTCTTTTTATTTTTCGCTGTCATTTTATGAACGGACCGTCCTGCTCCCTGAGGCAGGAAACGTAGCCTTATATGGTGTTTTGAGGGGTGGGGATTATGTAAATAACCTCTCCGCATGCACACGCAGTTTGATAGAACAGGTGGGATTCATCATATTTGCGCAGCCATTTACACACTTTTCCTGAGGATAGAAGAGTTTGTTGAATCTGATGTGGCATGTTCGTACGAACGCTTCGTACGAACAAAAGTAAGAGAAATTTAGGATAAAAATAGGAACATGTTCGTGCATGAGGCCCATTGATTTTCAACAAATTTATCAAATTTAACCTTATTTAACAACAAAATTACAGTTTCAGTGTCATCCTTTACAAATTTTATCACTGAAAATCAACTTGCTCATTATGATGGTTATTATGTTATGAATTATAATTTTTGAACTTTCTTGTTGCTAAAAATATTTCAACATAAAAACTACATGATTGATAATAATTCAGGCAAAGTAGGCAAACAAAATCAACAGAATCAATGTGAAAACTGATTTGTAGTTCATATTTGATCATTGCTTTACATTTTTCATACACCAAATAACAATTTAGCTTATCCAAATCCCCAAAACTACGTAGTACTCAAATGAGCAGATATTCATGATTTTTTTAATTCAACATTTATTTCGTCAGGTTAATCTCATTGAGCCTCGAGGACTCATTTACAAGAGAGACCTGTCTACAAACTAAAGAATGATGACAATAGCAACAGTAGAAATGTCCTTAAAGAATCAACATAGACAAACATAAGAGAGAAATACAGATTTTTTTAAACAAATGAAAACAAAACATTAAAATATCATAACATTATAAGGTAGATGTGGAAAATCAGTAACAGGAACATATCTGCATTGGTTTTTGCCAGGATTCCAACAG
>JBBPBX010092075.1:0-13806 GCA_038048925.1 Garcialebias charrua
ACCACACACACACACACACACACACACACACACACACACACACACACACACAAAATGGCTGGGATGTCCCCTCGCCTGCGAAGCCTCCTTGTGTCAGACTCGGGGAGGATCAGTGGTTTGCCCCCCTCTCTCAGACATTTGTCCGGGACAGCCAGGAGGAGAAGGAAGAGGAGGTGGGCAGCGGGGTGCAGCAGTGAGATGAGTTGATTGGGGGGAGATGGTGAGGCTGACCCAGGTTTTATTGCAGATTCTGCAGTCAGGTGTGTTTGAACCCACGTGCAGGAGGATGACAGCAGACTCGAGTATGAAGTTAAACAAATATTTATTTTCCAGAAACAAAGCAAAAGGCTGACGGGACATCTTACTTACAAGGCAAACAGGATGGAAGGCAGAACACAACACCATAAGGACAATCCGGAGACAAAGGCAAGACACCAGAGAGCTGAATAAATACACAGCACTGATTGGGACAAACGACAGACACCTGTAGTGATTAACATTAGTGAATTAGTGACACAGATGAGACGAGGGCTGAACACAAGGAGGGAAAACACTGAGAGCTAACTGAAACATGAGGAAACAGACAAAGACAGGACAAAACACAGAAACCCTACATATATTGCCTTAAATCTCATTTGTAAACAATTCAGCACCCTTGGCATAACAGTTCAGTCATGGCATGAGTTCAGCATGGTACAGTCAGAATTTTAGTGTAAACTAGCCGTAATATCTTACAGCAAATATTACTCAATTAAAGAAATAAATCTGTCATGCACTTTTAAACATATGTTTTGTTTGGTGCAGGATATGAAGTATTTTTTAGTCCAAAAGTCTTAAGATGTTTGTCACTGGTGTTAAAGTCTGAGTCCTGTTCAAAGTGGTTTGTGATTTCATGAAGTTAAGATTAACTTTCCAAAATGTAGTTCATATACACTCTTTTTCCACTTATTGTCAGGAATCATAGGTGACACTGTTCAGTGTTGATTTTTTTTTTAACCTCATCATGTGAAACTGCAGAAACAATTGTGTATTAATTAATAATCAACAATGCTTGGTCAAGATGTGTGACCATATAGCTCAATAAACAACCGATTATTCAGTTTACATTAGGAAGGTACATATTTGTATGAATGATCAATCAGCATTTACAGTTTTGGTTTCATGTTTACAATGTTTTTGTACATTTTTAAAACTAAGTTGGCATACTTTGTGCTTTTTTAACTTACATATCAGGATGTTTGGCTCAGTTTAAAATAGTGTGCAATGACTTTTTGTATTTGCAATATATGTTTTAAATTATTTATCTTTATTTACCAAAATTCCCCATAGAAATTTGCTGAGATCTCTTTAGTTTCTCAAAAAACATTGTTCTCTGAAATTTGCTTTAGACTGCTTGTACTAGTTTTCTTTTTTTATGCTCCTTTTAGCTACTATCTTGACAAATTTTAGCATTTATCTAATTATTTTATTACTGTGGTTTTACCTACTGTGTTGCCAATTTTAGGAACAAAAGTGCTAATTTTATCTTTCTGCTTTGTATTATTGTCTTGTTGGTTTTAACTCTTAGCTGCTGTTTAGCTTATTTTAGATTTTAACTGTTTTTGTAACTCTAAGTTACCATTCTTCTTAGTTTAGCTTTTACAGTTTAGTTTTAGTTTAGCTTGTTTTAAGTAACAATTTTCAGCTCCAACCAGCACACTATTTTTTTTCTAGTTTAGTTTAGGTTATACAAGACATCTGTCTTCTTTTTACTATGCATATTTTTATTTGTCACTTTCATGTTTTTTTTATTAGGAAAATTAAGATATTTTCCCATTCAAAGATAGTCCATGTTACCGTAAACTTAACAGGCAACAAGATTTTTGCAACAGAAGTATTATTAATTTCTATCAGCAATGGCCATGTCTGATATGTACCTCTGGTCAGGCTAACACTCATTAAAACTAGGATGAAGCTTTAGGGTGGGGGTCATATTACAAGAATGTGAATTATATGGCTCCATCACTTTTAAATTGACAACACAAGCTACTCATATCTATAATTATACTTCCCCTGATATGCTGTTACATTGGCTAATGATGGAGGAAACTTGAAGGCTTCGTGGGTTAGTTTTAACGAGTTCCCCTCTCTTTAAAGACCACAAAATGCCACCAATTTAAGTCCTGCCAATGCACTCCATTTCAAGTTGAGAAACACCCGTGGAGAGGAAAAAAAATCATCTAGTTGACCAGCGGTGTCAGCAGTTAAGAAACCAGCATTAGCCTGCTCATTCTCCATGGTAAGGATCAGATTAGAATTCATGAAATAAAATTTTTTCTGGCATGATATAATCATAAGGTCACTCATATTTTAATAAAAATAAGAATAGTGCCCCCCCTGCAAGACTGTAAAGTAAAAAAATATATTTTGTATAAAAAGAAAGAAAGAAATGCATGTAACCTAAAGTTCCGCATGCTCAGGGCCTAAAGTATTATTATTGTAATTTTTTGCAAAAGCAAAAATATAAAAAATATATATGTATCCAATTTAAGACTAATAGAATTGAACAAATAAATGAGAAAAAACTGAAGTATTCTAGTTTAGTCAAAGTCAACTTTATTGTCAGAACTGCAATATGTACAGGACATACAGGATTGAAATTGCGTTTCTCTCAGTCCCTCGGTGCAACAGTAACCATTTAAACACTAAAACATTTAATAAACATAAGCATAAAATAGTAAAAGTGTAACACTGTCCTGAGTTTTTGCATAGTAGTATAAAAGTATGAAAATTTACACCAACACTAAAACACTAAACATTTAATGAACATAAGCATAAAATGAAATAATAAAAGTGTAATACTGTCCTGAGTTTTTGCATAGTAGTATAAAAAGTATAAAAAGTATATCTATAAAATAAACTGAAGGTTCTAGCATTGACATTTGCAAAGAGTGGCAAAGCAGCATATGAGTTAATGTACACAGTATATGTATGAGGTAGTTGATGTTGGTATAGAGGCAAAGTGGCATATGCAGTAAGGCACATAAGGCACATTGGGCATCCTTAAATAAGGCTAGTCAGAGAATACTGTATATGTATCAGCAGTAGTGTAGATATAAAAGTAGTGTAAATGTAAACAGTAGTAATAAATGTAAACAGTAGTAATAAATGTAAACAGTAGTAATAAATGTAAACAGTGAATGTAAACAGTAGTATGACTATAGGCAGTAATGTAATACAAACATTAGTGCAAATATGAGAAGTAGTGCAAACTGAATGAGCACATGACCGAGAGTTTAGTGAATAACCCGTTTGATGACACAGAGTCCAGTGTTAAAAACTTTGTGTTGAGTGGTAATGTGTGAGAAAGTTTTTTGTGTTAAGGCAGTTCAAATGGGAGGGGAGGCAGAGCAGGCAGAGTGTTTAGCATCCTGACTGCCTGATGAACAGAGCTGTCTCTCAGTCTGCTGGTTCGAGCCTGGAGACTCCTCAGTCTCCTCCCTGATGGCAGCAGTCTAAAGCGGCTGTGTAGTGGGTGTGTGGGATCACCTGCCATGCAGAGGGCTTTCCGAGTGAGGCGGTTGCTGTGTAAGTCCTGCAGTGAGGGGAAGGAGGTGCCGACAATCTTCTCAGCTGCTCTCACGATGCGCTGGAGGCTCTTGCGGCAGGATGCAGTACATGCACCAAACCACACCGTGATGCAGCTGGTCAGGACACTTTCTATGGCACCTCTGTAGAAGGTGCACATGATGGGGGTTGAAGCTCCAGCCCTTTTCAGCTTGCGGAGAAAGTAGAGACGCTGGTGAGCCTTCTTGGCCAGTGATGCAGTGTTCCTGCTCCAGGACAGGTCCTCTGAGACGTGCACTCCCAGGAACTTGGTGCTGTCTACTCTCTCCACTGTGGTGCTGTTGATGGTCAGAGGGGCATGTTGGGCATCCCTCTTCCTGAAGTCCACAACAATCTCCTTTGTCTTCTCCACGTTGAGAGTGAGATTGTTGTGTCCGCACCACAAGGCCAGGCGGCTCACCTCGTTCCTGTAGTCCGTCTCATCGTTGTTGCTGATGAGACCTACCACTGTTGTGTCGTCCGCAAACTTGATGAAGTGGTTGGAGCTGTATGATGGTGTGCAGTCGTGTGTTAGCAGGGTGAATAGAAGGGGGCTCAGCACACATCCTTGTGGGGCCCCTGTGTTCAATGTGATGGTGCTAGATGTGTTACTCCCGACCCGTACTGTCTGTGGTCTCCCGGTCAGGAAGTCTAGCAGCCAGTTACACATTGAGGTGTTCAGCCCCAGACTGTCCAGTTTAAGGATGAGCTGTTGGGGGATGATGGTGTTGAATGCCGAGCTGAAGTCGATGAACAGCATTCTAACATAAGAGTCCTTCGTGTCCAGATGTGTGAGAGCTGTGTGGAGGGCAGAGGAGATGGCATCGTCGGTTGAGCGATTAGGTCGGTATGCAAATTGGAAGGGATCCAGGGAGGCAGGGAGGACAGATGTGATGCTTTTCATGACTAGCCGTTCAAAGCACTTCATCAGGATGGGGGTGAGTGCTACTGGGCGATAGTCATTGAGGCATGCGGGCGTTGCCTTCTTTGGGACAGGGATGATGGTGGTGGCTTTGAAACAGGTGGGGACGATGGCCTGGCTCAGTGAGATGTTAAAGATGTCCGTGAAGACCGCTGCGAGTTCCCTTGCACAGTCCTTCAGCACACGACCAGGTATGTTGTCAGGACCAGAGGCCTTCCGGGCGTTAATCTTGATGAATGATCGCCTTACGCTGTCTGAGGACAGCGTCAGCACCTGGCCATCAGGAGAGGGGGGGAGTTTATGTGCAGGTGTGCTGCTGAAGGGAACATGAGGGAGACCCTATATTGTGTCTTTAAACACATATAGTGTCACCCAGATGTAACTAAAGGATTTTAACAGGGGTCAGTATTAAGCTGACCTCTTTATCCTTAATTAATTTACTTATTCAAGATTCAAGATTCAAGAGCTTTTATTAACATTGCAACAATTTTCACCGATACAGCGTAAGTATGTATTCATAGTCATCCAGGAGTGTGAAAAGCTGCTGCCTTATCAAAACACATGACATGTTCTTCAGCGCGGCCTCTCTCATCCGGTCTGGATGAAGGTCAAAGGTGGGAAAACAGGGAAATAAACCATGGGGGTTACAGCGTTGATATTAAAAAAAATGAATCACATTTTGTCTGCAAGACACCGCATGATCCAGTAAAAACCATATCATAAGCACATTTATGACAGTTACATGTTGCAAGTTGAGACTGAGGCAGGGAGGTTCTGTCCATGAAACATTCCGGATGCCTCCGATAACGCTCATAGAAAAGTTCTCCGGGGGGGGGGAGAGCAGACAACACAACAGCAGCTATTTTTCCACAGTAAGCACATCTCAGGGGAGATTAGATATCCAGCCTTTCCCAAGGCTGTTTCCAAGGGAGTCAGATATGAATTAACAATATTTTCACATCAGGCACACATTGTATTTTCTGTGACCTTCAGTCTGTAAGGGCGATTCTGCTCCAAATGATCCAATTCGGGACTTTTTCCACTGATCCAAGCTCTGACCTCAGATGTTGACCACAGCTGACCAGAGTCCCAATCCGAGGGTGATCTGTTCACTCCCTGGATAAGCTCGCGCTGATTTCTGATGTTGACCACAACGTCCAGAGTCTAAATCCGTGGGTGATCTGTTTCACCCTCTGGATAAGCCCACAAACAGCTGATTTCTCGAGGTCACGGCGCAGACCAGATGTCGGGTGCTCCAGGCAGTTAAGTCCTGCTGAAGTCTCCCCCTTTTGCGATAGACCAGTGCTCCACAAACGCCAAAAAGCAAAGCGCTGCATCATAATCCAATATAATCCAAGATGCTTCACCTCCCCAGAGCACCCAGGAATCCACGCATGGCGTATCCTCCGTCACTCTGTGAGGGTGGAAAGGCTCCCCTTGTGCCTTCCTTCTGTAGAGATCTTGTTTGTAGAATCGAATGCCCAAACCTCCAATCCATCTTAATTTGCGTTCGAGGTGCTTATCTGTGGAGCTGCCAGCAGCAGGGGGGGGGAAGGACAGGAGAGGGAAGAGGTTGCGACTGCCTCCGTCGAGAGCAAGGTTGAAAAAGGTTATTCAGATTGAATAGTAATTTCACGGATTCTTTTCTTTTTCAGTTTACCCAATATTTCTGTGATCTTTATGATGGATAAATAAACAAGGCCATTAAGTGACAAAGACGTTAACTTAGTTGGTATGCCAGGCGACACTACCATTTATTTAAAATAAATCAACTAAATTAACACCATTACACTTGATTGACATGATTTCACTTTCTTTCAATTTAATACGTCAGCACACTTAAATTTAACACAACAGACTTCAATATTGGATGTTAAACATATTTAGTCTGTGGGCTCTTTAGCTTAAAATAGTTTCCAGCTTAGATTGAGAGAAAAAGATAGGAGGAAGATGGGAGATGGTTTAAAGGAAATTATCTTGAGCATGATACCAAAAGTGACACTTCCATCCGACTTCTGCTAAAATCCAGGTACGTTTGTAAACAGCTCTTTACCTTTCGACGAGTCTGATAAAGAAATGACACCAGCCTTCAGATGCGCAGAGTCCTTTAGTCCCAGCACGTCCAAAACTGGTTCTAGTTTACGTTTCAACGTCTCCTGGTTTCCGCTTGGTCATCAGAGAATATGTCAGCTCCTGGCCTCTGACTTCAAGATAAACTTATTCCAGGAAGGAATAAACAAAGTTTTGAGCTTGCGCTCGTTCGAAGTGGACTCATAACAGCCTGTTATTTAGTCCTTAGCCGAATGACTGTCCTTGGCGGGTGACAGGCATTCATTCAGCTCTTTGGGACGTCTTCATGTCTTTGAAGCTCCCAGAAACTCTGCCGTTCCAGCAACAGCTTAGAACTTAAAAAGGAAACAGAGAGGAGAGAAACTTGTCTCTTTTTCATTGGTCCACTTGTTATCACTATTCAAGGTGAAATTCAGCGCAGAGAAGGAAATTGTTTAGGAAAAGTATCTGAGTGAGAGACTTTCAGACGCTAGATGAGAGTTTTAGCTGAAACTCGACAAAAACAATTTCAGTGTAAGTCAGTTTGACATTTTAGCTGAACTTTGACACCTTTTCACTTGCAGAAATGACACATTGATGTTTCACATTTAAAGAATAACAGCATATAACATATATCATGAAAATGACAAAAGTTATTCTTTTGATTACATTAGAATAAAATCAAAGATAGAAATAGTCTCTTTTGATGACTATATTCTCAGATTACAACTAATGGAATGATTTTGTGGTAAATGTCTTGCTTTACTGAGAGGTCAGTAAAGGTCATCACTGGACAGTTCAAAAACCTTAGTTTGACCCTGGGTAGGTCCACTACATCTCCCCCCTTTTGGAAGCCATCGCCAGTCCTTGGGGATGGGGTCCAACACGAAAGGAAACCTTGAACTGTCTTTGATCTTGAAGCAATCCAGTAAGTGGAAAAGAAAAATCAAAAATTATAATCCCATAAAGTTTTTGGAAATTCCATACTGTTCGGAGGTAATCCCATTGCGAAAAGCTTTTAATCCCTTGGAAAACTGAGTCTGTTAACTCTTGGAAAACAAAGTCTGTGATCCTTTGGAAAACAAAGTCTTATAATCCACAGCGGTAATTCCACAGCAGTAATTCCACAACGATTAGTTTTGTTGATTGATCAGCAACAATTGTTTTCATAATCAGCATGTAGAGGGAATCCCTCGATTGACGCAGAGGAGGCGACCCTTGGACGAAGGTTGAAGACCAAGCGTTGGAGCTGCAGGTCCCCACATCGAAGGTTGTTGGCTGGTTGGTTTCCAGTCAGTGCCACTCTGGTTCTATGTGTCATGCAATTATGTGGTTTTTTAGGTGGGCTTATGATTGGGATTTTACATTAAGCCTTACCTATATGCACCTGGTATGTAAGCTATCATGGTTTAGATCAGCTACAATTACCAATTAAGGGGTGGATCAATTCTGTAAAATTAGATATAGGGATCTATACCTATAAAATTTTGGAGGGCTTCTGTAACGAAGGCCTCTAATTCCAAACTATTCCTCCATTCATTACTTAGTTTAGGTTAAACTAAAATAAAAAATGAAATATAGTTTGATCTAAATGTCTGTTGTCTTTTAGACGAACGACGTAGGATTTGGTATTCCTAATAAATTTTGAAGTCTATGGCGAGACTCATCAAAATGAATAGACAATCTAGAATAGAAACGATCGAATCGGTTCAATTTAGAAATTATGAGGTCAATGTAGTTTATGGTACCTTGAGCAGCTTTAAACTACATTGGCTCTTCAACGATTGAGATTTAACAAAACGAACTGTATGTTGGCATAGTTAAATCCATATCATTCATTAACCAATGTTAATACAAAACCTTTTTGGCTGGGAGTGTTCAGAACCAAACAATATCTCAACTAATGACAACAGTAATGACTAAACAACAAGGAAACAACGTTTCACTGCTTCGACACACTCTTGTCGTCAGATTCCAAAGTGCAACACACAAGAAAACAGGTCTCAACTTTATGACCGAGGTCAAATTAAATCTCGTGGATTTAAACGGTTGTTAAGGTTAGTTTTTTGTTGTGGGTTTTAGGCTTAGCGTTTCTAAGTTCAAATTGGACAATGCGACTTATAGGGTGGGAAATATGGTAGTTTAAACCTGATTAGTTTATTTACTAACTTGTGTTTGGACGACCTTATTATCCCATGAAGTCGGTGTGTTTGTGAGATCTTTGTCTTTTGTGGAGTCATTGAACGCCTTGTAAGGTTTGATCTGATTTCGATGTACCCATTTAGCAATTGGCTCTTTGCGGCCTTTGCTGATTTTGATTTCGTAGACGACTGAGGACACTTTGTCTGTTATCAGATGAGGTCCAGTCCACCTGGGCATTAGTTTGCGGGCGAGAGTTCCGGTCTCGGACCCTCCTTTCCCGGTTGCTGGGGCGAACGTATAGTACCAGACTCTGTCTCCCACTTGGAGTTCATTGTGAGAGGCCTTTTGGTCATAGTACGCCTTGCGTCCTTCAGCGGATTTTTCCAGGTTTTTCTGGGCGAAAGCAAAAGTGTTTCTGAGGTGTACATTCAAATCTTTCATGTATTGTTGTGTAGTGTAGGCTGTCGCCATGGCGGCGTCGCCTGGTTGGTACAACAGGTGTAGAGGGAGAGTCATTTGTCGACCGGTCATCATCTCGAAGGGAGAGATGCCAGTTGATGTGTGTGGAGTGGCTCTTATGGCCATGAGGACCAGAGGGAGTTTCACGTCCCAGTCCTTGTGGTTTGCAGCCACGTATTTCTTCAAAATACTCACCACAGTTCTGTTTGCTCTCTCTACTTGGCCTGAAGCCTGTGGGTGGTAGCCGACATGAAAGTTGGCCTTGACGCCTAGCGTCTTCCACAGTTCTTTCATCACTTCACCTGTGAAGTGTGTACCTTGGTCTGAGTTCACCCGAAGGGGAAGTCCAAACCTTGAGAATATATGATTCATTAACAACATAGCAGTGGTTTGTGCTGTGTCGTTAGGAGCTGGTAGGCATTCTACCCATTTGGTGAATGCACAGGTTACCGTGAGAAAATATTTATTTCCTCTAGAGCTCTTAGTGAGTGGTCCAACCCAGTCGATCTGGAGGTCAGACCATGGGAATGCAATGCCTCTGCTTTGCAGTGGTGCTCTGTGAAGTGGTCTGGTTGGCTGAAACTGGCCACAGACCACGCACCCTTCAATGTAGTCCTTGACATCCTTTTTCATTCCAGGCCAATAGGCAATTTGTTTTAATGCCGTCAGCGTGGCTTTATCTCCTTTGTGTCCTGCGGACGGGAGATCATGGGCATGAACTAACATCACCCCCCTTTGTTCATGGGGAACCACGAACACAGGTGAGGACGTTGGTCCATGAGCGAAAGTTAGGATGCCTTTGATTAGTTTTAGCTGTTTGCGCAGCTGATAAAGGACTTTAAGGTCTGGATCGGAATCCAGTTCGTCTTTAGACGGAGTGTTTTTCTCCGGATCAGTCAGGTACAGTATCATGGAGTTGATAGCAGGATCCGACTTCTGTAGTTGGATGATGTCTGGGTCAGTCAGTGCGGGTCGTACAGAGACTGCGTTGTCAGCAGGTCTGGCTGCGGCCTGTGCACGTGTGACTGCCATTACCCTGACTGTAGGTTGTATTGACAGAGTCTTGATTAACCAGGAGGGGTCGAAGGACCATAGAGGACCTTCGTCGGCACCTTCTTTGGCTAAGGAATCTGCAATGTCATTGTAGTACTTGTCATCGCCTGGGACTCTAGAATGTCCTGGAACTTTCTTCCAGTAGATCTGTAAGTCGTGAGATGTCACCAAGTGATCACACGCTATGAAAAGCTCTTTGTGTTTGACCACTTTTCTGTCGCTTGTTAGGAAACCGTTCTGTTTCCACACAGCGAGGTGACAAGCGAAACTCAAACGAGCATAGTTAGAGTCAGTGCAGATGACTAGCGTCTTGATGGAGCGTTCTACTACCATCTGGAGAGCTATTAGGATTCCTGCAATCTCAGCGTACTGAGAAGTCTGAGATCCTAATTTGTAGCTGAAAGTTATCTGCTCTTGGTCTTGGAGGAGGACCCCTCCAACACCTGCTCTGCAGATCTTGTCGCGGAGGAATGAAGATCCATCCACGTACAATGTTGTCATATCTTTGCAGATATTGTCATCAAAGAAGTGGTGATTCGGGTCTTCAGTTACTGGGGGTTTTACCTCAACCGGCGGCTGGGTGGCTGGTACATCTTGTGTACACTTCTGGCAGATTGCCAAGTCCGTCCCCAGATGAGACTTCTTGTTTTGACCATAACGTATGTCTAGGTTAAAACTTTGAAGCGCCATGAGCCACGTTGCAACACGTGAGTTTGTCACCACACCATCTCTGATGCGTTCACTGTTAAGAAAAGTCACTGGCTGGTGTTGTGTTTCCACAATGATTTTCTGTCCACCAATGTAGCTGGAGAAATGTTTAACTGCCCACACTGTGGTCAGTAAAGCTTTCTCACAGTCTGAGAATCTCAACTCGGGGCCTGCCATCGTTTTGCTGGCGTAGGCTACTACACGTTTGTCTCTGTCGTGTATCTGGTACAGACCTGCACTTATGCAATGAGCTGAGAAGCCCACTTCCAAGTAAAACTCTTTGTTGTAGTCTGGGTAGACTAAACAAGGGGCTGACTTGATCCTGTTTATAAGAGCGTCCATTGCCTGTTGCTGTTTGTCAGTCCAAACAAATGGTACGTCTTTTTTAAGGAGTTCAGTCAGTGGTTTCGCAAGGTCCGCATAGTTTTCGATGAATTGGTTCGAGTAGTTACACACGCCCAGAAAACTTTGTAGTTCTTTGAGATTGGTGGGGACTTTGAGATTGTCGAGGCCTTGGGTGCGAGTCAGCTGTGGTTGTACTCCGTCAGGACCTACAAGTAGGCCAACGTAGTCCACTTTGGTTCTGCACCATTGGCATTTTGACAGTGATATCTTAGCACCAGCAGTTGTCAGCTGATTCAGAACGTGGTCGATCTCAGCCAAATGTGAGTCCAGTGTTGGCTGCCTCAAAAGGACATCGTCCACGTAGATCAGTGTCCCACGCTCGTGGGCGTCTGGACATGCTTTGTTCAAGAAGATGTTGAACTCTGCAGGTGAGTTAGCGTAGCCAAAGGGACACCTGTTAAAGGTGTATTGACGGCCACCAAAAGTGAAAGCTAGTTTGTACTGGTCCTCGGCGCGCACAGGGATGGTCCAAAAACCAGAGGCGACGTCGAGGGTCGAGAAGTACTTACCATTGGTGACCTTGGGCAGTTCCTGTTGGAGTTGCGTCATAGGCCATCTGGATAAGGGAACTTGTTTGTTTAGCTTTCGGTAGTCTATAGTGAGTCTCCACTTACCATTTGGTTTTAACACCGGCCATAAAGGCGCAGAGTAAGTGCTGTTACAGTATCGGATGATACCTTTTTCTAACAGGTCATTAATGATTTCTCTGATAGGTTGATGTGCTGCCAGAGGAATCTTGTACTGTCTGACAAATGCAGGGGGAGCATTAGGCGGGGTTGGGATGCTCACTGTGTGGAGCGTGGTCAACCCACAATCCATCGAGTCAGTTGAGAATGATTTCTCATATTTTAGAAGAACTTTGCGAAGTTTGTCCCTTTCTTCATCAGTTTTCAGGGCGTCGGCTTGGGCGACCACCTGGTCAATCTGTGAAGCAACTGAGAGGGGTTCTTGTTCTTTGGGGAGCTCCAGTGAGTCCCCTTCAGTGTCGTAAAACCTGTCAACAGGTAGTGCACTGTAAGTTTGGGGGCATAGACTGTCTCCTTTGTTGAAACCGAACCTGCGGACAGTGTCCTGGTCGGACTCAGTGGGGGAGAAAAGAGCTATGGCCTGTGTTGGTTTCGTGAACAAGACTTGCCCCGTGTGTTGATTTGGGATCAAGTTTTCTGGGAGTCCTCCCAGAAATGGAATGCTTAGCTCAAAATCATGAAAATCAGTAGAGATCAACCATCCTAACTGTGTGTTTTTTGGGATCAGTACCTCTTCTGTGCTTGTGTTGCACATAGCAACAGTCGTGGTTCTGCAGTCGAGGGTCACTTGGCATGTGGCCTCCATGGACAGTCCTAAGTTGAAAAACATAGGAGATGGTTGAAAGTATGCCTGTTTTGTGCTAATAGCTTGTCCTTTCATGATGTGACACATCACCGGCTTGTTCATAACCTGAGGTGGTACCGCAGTGTTATGGCTGTTAGCAATCTGGCAGACCTCTGGAATGGTCTGTCCAGCCTTAAGGTTCTCTGTGGTTAGCACAGGAGACTCCTTTGTGGCTGTGTCTAGTGACCACAGTACATTGTTGTTGATGTCCACTCGGACACCTAATCTTACCAAAATGTCGGAGCCTATGTAGGTTGCATGTGGTAAGTTCGGGACCACGAGGAATGGGTGATCCAGTTCTCGTTGGTTCCAGATTAGTTTCAGGTCAATGATCCCTTTTGCGGTCATTACCTGTTTATCGTTGGGGTCTAACGAAAAGCGGAAAGCCTTTTTGTTCATTTCTAGACCCAACTGTTTTTTAACCAAGGTTCCATAGAAAGCTTGGCTGATCGCTGATTTCTCCGTCCAAGGAGACAGAACAGCATCATCGGTGTGGGATCCTTGGATCTCAACACCTTTGACTACCTGTGGTAGGTAGTGTTCAGTGAGTGCTGACTGTTTCAGCTCGCAGAGGAGGCTCTCTTGTTGGGCCTTTTCTGCCTCACCTGTTGCTGAAGGTTCACTTACCGGGATTGTGCTCTCGTTGGAGGATCCCTTTGTGCCTTCCGCGGTACCTGCTGTTAGACAGTCAGTGTCACCTTGTGTAGGCATATCGATTGGCAGTGGTTGGCTCACTCTGGTCCACATTGTCTGATCGCCATAATCTATAATCGCGTCGAAGCGGTTTATAAAGTCTTGGCCGACCAAAAATGGGAATGAGTCAACGGCGGACACGTGTACCGGGTGGTATAGCGTCATTTCACCAATCTGCATATGAACCATGGCTATAGCTGTTAGGGTTGTTCTCGTCTCTGAGAGTCCCTGCAATACTACAGCACATTCTTTGAGGGGTATTTCCCTGTCAACACCGCTAGCGGCTATCCGTAGCTCCTTCAACAGTGTGGGAGACATAATTGTTATGTCAGCCCCACCATCCAGGAGGGCCTCTTCTGTGAGGACCCCTTCTAAAGTGATTGACAGGTAAGCCTTCTTAGCGGGCCCCTTCCTGATAA
>JBBPBX010092076.1:0-13806 GCA_038048925.1 Garcialebias charrua
AAACTGCGTCTTTGAATGAAGCAACACGAAAAGCTTCATGTGGGACAACATCCTCAGCAAATGAAGATGATTAAAGCACAGTTTGGCTGAACATGTAAACAAAAGATGGTGTTTGATTATACTCAAAATGTAGATTCTCATATTTAAACATTTTTCAGCAGATTTGAAGAAAAGATGTGATGAATCTACACAAGTGACCCAAACAGGGTGAATGTTATTGAAGTTTATTGCTGCAACTCCAGCAAAAAGTAATACAAAATATTTTGGCAACACATAATCAACGTATTAAGCCAGTATTTCAAAATACTTTGTGGAAGAAAAAAAAAACCTTGTATTTTTGCAAAAGAGTTAATTCAGAGATTTGTTCACTTGAGATTGTCTGTTCATCGTTTAAAAAATGTCTGTACGAGAGTGACGGTTCATCATTATTGGGCAGTCTGCAGATTAAGTGAGCAATGTGATAAAGCAAAAAGAATGTTTTGAACAAAAAGTGAGAAAAAAAAAGGAAGATTTCAGCAAACTCCTTGGGCGATGACCAACCAGAGGGGTGAGAACGTTGAGGATTATGAAAAACAGAATTAAAATTGCTGTTTGTCTTTACTCAGATATGAGAAGTCAGGGATACATTTTGTGTTTTTATGTTTTTATACTTTTGTTAATTTTGGTGTACAGCCAAAAAACAAAACAAAAAAAGCAGTTCTTAGATAAGAACTTAATTTTTTTTTTTTAAATGAAGTTTGAGAGAAGGTTCAACAAACATTTGATCTAATCCATTTTTAAAACTTATTTCTACATAAGAATTACAAAAATGAAGAGGAATGAACAAAATGTGTAAAATAGACTTTCTACATGTCTTCAGAAAAAGTTTTCCGGTCTTTATTTCTTTATTTTGTGGCTTATTAAACAAATGCCGTCTGTTCTTCACGAGATTGTGATTTAAGAGCTGACATTTCTATTTGTTGAGGAAAAACATTTTTAGTAACTAAAGATTAGGATATTAAAAAGAACAACATCACCATCTTGTGGATAATGTAGCAGAGGAAGTGGATTAAAATGGTTAGACAATTTAATTACAGTAAATGTTTTATTTGTTGTTCACACAATGCATAGTTTGGAAAAATTATTGTTAGTTTCACTACAGTCAAAAAGCCTAATTTTAGTAAGTAAAATCAAAAGTGGTCGGTCTTGAGTGGTGGTTGCTTGTGCTGGTTGATGTTGATGTTTGTGGGTTGTGTGGTGGTGGTGGTGGTGGTAGTTGTTGGTTGTTTAATGTTCATGGTGGATGTTGGTTCTTGTTGTAGATTGCTGGTGTTGATGGTGGTTAGTTATTGTTGGTGGTAGGTGTAGTTGTTGGTTGTTTTATTTTGATGGTGGACAGTGATTCTTGTTGTAGGTTGTTGGTGTTGTTGGTGGTTAGTTATTGTTGGTAGTGAGTGTAGTTGTTGGTTGTTTTATTTTGATGGTGGATGGTGGTTCTTGTTGTAGGTTGTTGGTGTTGTTGGTGGTTAGTTATTGTTGGTGGTAGGTGTAGTTGTTGGTTGGTTTATGTTGATGGTGGACAGTGGTTCTTGTTGTAGGTTGTTGGTGTTGTTGGTGGTTAGTTATTGTTGGTAGTGAGTGTAGTTGTTGGTTGTTTTATTTTGATGGTGGATGGTGGTTCTTGTTGTAGGTTGTTGGTGTTGATGGTGGTTAGTTATTGTTGGTGGTAGGTGTAGTTGTTGGTTGTTTTATGTTGATGATATTTGCACTACACTGCCAACTGAAAAGTAACAAAAATGATCCTAAAAGGATGAAATTACAAAAATCAAAGGATTTATTTAATACTTTACGTACATATATTCTATTCGGCCACGAAATTAACAAAAAATAGAATGATCTTTTAATCCCTAAAACCACGTTTAAATCTCAAATACACGGGTGTGTCGCCACCGCATTTATACATAAAAGTAACCCAAATACATGAAACTAACGACTCGCCGTCGAATGGTCGACACAAAACACACAATAAAATCATCCGGCCACGTTAATTTGGCTTGAAACAGCGGGGTTCTCTACGGATTTATCCATTAGTAACCCAGCACAACCAACAGGCAGACACAGCGTTAGCGTCTATAGGTAGTCAACAGATTTAATGAAAAGTAACTAAAATACATAAAAATAACGACTCACCGTCAAATGGTCGACACAAAACCCTCAATAAACTCCTCCGGCCGCGTTAATTTGGCTTGAAACAGCGGGGTTCTCTACGGATTTATCCAAGTACCCAGCACAAACAGTAGCCACAGAATTAGCCCCCGAGTTCACCTCTGAGTGACCCGGAAGATGTCAAGATGGAATAGTCCATTTTTAGTAGGGGGATAAAGAAATCGACCGTTTTTTTTATTGCGTATTTAATGATCGTTTTCATCGTAACTATAATTATTTTTATGTTAAATGTACATTAACAAGCAGGATCAATGTTAGTGATGTAGGTGACTGCACGGGGCGAGGCGGGGCCGGGGCCACTGCTGAAATGGGACCCCCAGGCATTTACCTACATGGTAGATCCGAGTCTGTTCTCAGCTCTGCCCCCCTCCCCCTCACACCCTTCCTCCTCTCTGCTGTTTACGGTGGGGAAAAAGGTAAAACAAGCAGCATAAGAGCTTGTAAATAAGTTTATTGGTTTTTACTGATAGATAATTAGTTATTAGCGGTACTGCATTTTAAATAAAAATAGCACAAATCCGCTTATGAATTATAAAAGTTAGTCAATTCACAAAAACGCTGACAAAAAGTTTAGGTCCACTGTAAGCGGATTAGCGCTTTAGCGCTACCTAGCGTTAATTTGCCCACCACTGGTAGTGAGTGTAATTGTTGGTTGTTTTATTTTGATGGTGGACAGTGGTTCTTGTTGTAGGTTGTTGGTGTTGTTGGTGGTTAGTTATTGTTGGTAGTGAGTGTAGTTGTTGGTTGTTTTATTTTGATGGTGGACAGTGGTTCTTGTTGTAGGTTGTTGGTGTTAGTTATTGTTGGTAGTGAGTGTAGTTGTTGGTTGTTTTATTTTGATGGTGGACAGTGGTTCTTGTTGTAGGTTGTTGTTGGTGGTTAGTTATTGTTGGTAGTTGTTGGTTGTTTTATTTTGATGGTGGACAGTGGTTCTTGTTGTAGGTTGTTGGTGTTGGTGGTGGTTAGTTATTGTTGGTAGTGGGTGTAGTTGTTGATTGTTTTATATTGATGGTGGACGGTGGTTCTTGTTATAGGTTGTTGGTGTTGGTTAGTTATTGTTGGTAGTGGGTGTAGTTGTTGGTTGTTTTATGTTGATGGTGGACGGTGGTTCTTGTTGTAGGTTGTAGGTTGTTGGTGTTGGTGGTTAGTTATTGTTGGTAGTGGGTGTAGTTGTTGGTTGTTTTATGTTGATGGTGGATAGTGGTTCTTGTTGTAGATTGTTGGTGTTGGTGGTGGTTAGTTATTGTTGGTTGTGGGTGTAGTTGTTGGTTGTTTTATGTTGATGGTGGACGGTGGTTCTTGTTGTAGGTTGTTGGTGTTGGTGGTGGTTGGTTATTGTTGGTAATGTGTAGTAGTTGTTGGTTGTTTTATTTTGATGGTGGGCAGTGGTTCTTGTTGTAGGTTGTTGGTGTTGGTGGTGGTTGGTTATTGTTGGTAGTGGGTGTAGTTGTTGGTTGTTTTATGTTGATGGTGGATAGTGGTTCTTGTTGTAGGTTGTTGGTGTTGGTGGTGGTTACCGTAGTTATTGTTGGTAGTAGGTGTAGTTGTTGGTTGTTTTATGTTGATGGTGGATGGTGGTTCTTGTTGTAAATTGTTGGTGTTTGTGGTGGTTGGTTATTGTTGGTAATGGGTAGTAGTTGTTGGTTGTTTTATGTTGATGGTGGTTGTTGTTGTAGGTTATTGGTGTTGGTTGGTTATTGGTGTTGGTGGGAGATAGTTGTTCGTTGTTGTTTGATGTTGATGGTGGTTGTTGTTGTAAGTTGTTGGTGTTGGTTGGTTGGTTATTGTTGGTGGTGGGAGGTAGTTGTTGGTTGTTCTTTGATGTAGATGGTGGTGGTTGTTGTAGGTTGTTGTTGGTGTTGGTTGGTTGGTTATTGGTGTTGGTGGGAGGTAGTTGTTGGTTGTTGTTTGATGTTGATGGTGGTTGTTGTTATAGGTTGTTGATGTTGGTTGGTTATTGTTGGTAGTGGGTGGTAGTAGTTGTTGGTTGTTCTTTGATGGTGATTGTGGTTGTTGTAGGTTGTTGTTGGTGGTGGTGGTTGTTGGTTATTGTTGATGGCGGTTGTTGTTGTAGGTTGTTGGTGTTGGTTGGTTATTGTTGTAGTGGGTCGTAGTTGTTGGTTGTTCTTTGATGGTGATGGTGGTTGTTGTAGGTTGTTGGTGGTGGCGGTGGTTGTTGGTTATTGTTGATGGTGGTTGTTGTTGTAGGTTGTTGGTGTTGGTTGGCTATTGTTGGTAGTGGGTGGTAATTGTTGGTTGTTCTTTGATGGTGGTGATGGTGGTTGTTGTAGGTTCTTGGTGGTGGCGGTGATTGTTGGTTATTGTTGATGGTGGTTGTTGTTGTAGGTTGTTTGTGTAGGTAAGTTATTGTTGGTAGTGGGTGGTAGTTATTGGTTGTTCTTTGATGGTGATGGTGGTTGTTGTAGGTTGTTGTTGTTGTTGTTGGTGGTGGTGGTTGTTGTAGGTTGTTGTTGTTGTTGTTGGTGGTGGTGGTGGTTGTTGGTTATTGTTGATAGTCGGTAGTATTGTAGGCTGGCGGTTTTTGTTGAGTCTTTTACTTGGAGTTTTCAAAAAGGATAGATTTAGGAAACCGTCAGAACAACTTTGCTATAAAAACATGCTCTAGAAAGGAATTCTTTCATTTTACAACTCACTTTTTATTGTTTTGTTTTTTTCCCCCTTTGCTGCTCAATGTGAGCATTGTTTCCAGAAGGGGGCAGTCTTGTCTAGTTTAAATGTTACCACTTGTGTGAAAATGCCCCTGAGACTGTTCTCCATAATGTTTATTTCTTAATTTAAGGTATTTTTAAAATTATTTTTCATCAGCTGATACCAAATAGAAGAATATTTTTGAATTATTGTTAATCTGTCTCTTGCAAGCAGAAAAACCTTTTCAGAACTGTGATTTTATTTTTTTATTAATATGTTTTCCATGTTTTATTGTTACTATTTTACCACTGAATATTTATACAGTAACACAATCTTTGGGTCTTGGTATTGTAAAGTATTGGGATGCAGTCAACACTTTAGATAAATATTTTTTATGTAAGGTTATTAGAACATTTGTTGTTTGTACAATACATTTAAAAATGTCTTCCCCCCCTTCTTAGCCACATTAACACATCAGCATTTGTTAGTTTCTTTGTTTATTCAGGTGACGGTAACAGTAAATATTTATATATTCATGTCTATATTTAGCTTTATATGTACTGTATACTTTTGCCACTGACAGATGTGTAATATTGGATCATTTTCCTGAATAAATGACCAAGTATAATATTTTGTCTCATTTGTTTAATTGTTTAACTGTCTTCTCTACCTACTTTTAGGACTTGTGTAAAAATCTGATAATGTTTTAGGTCATATTCATGCAGAAATATAGAAAACTACAAAGGGTTCACCAAGCACCACTGTACACATGACCCAGTTTTAACATGTTAAAAATAAACTCCACACAAAGCTTTTCATTGAAACAACTAAACATTTACAAATGGCACATTTTGGTTCCAAATAATGGATGAAACATTAAACTAGAGCAACGATGCTCTGAGCTGACATATAACTTGTCCATGGTTAATTTGCTGAATGAAGCATTAAAAATGTATGTGTGTTAGGGGGGGTCTCTTTCACTGACCCAGAAATCTCGTGACTTGGTGAACTCTGCTCCACAAAGGACTTGTTAAACGTTCACTCTGAGAAACTCATCTCCAAACTCTAATCTTCAACTGGAGCATTAATTATTAGCTGCTTGTATATATTATTTAAAGAGACATCTGGTTCACTCCGTTTAAAAAATGAAGGTCTGAACTATATTGGAAAATGTTTTATAGTCACTAAATATTTACATTATTGAAGTTTAGTTGTGATTTACTTATTTAAATCTGTGTTGAAGGTCAGGTCACTGTTCCCTGGCCACAGAGAGAAGAGGGGAATGCGTCCGTGTCCTTCCATCGTGTGAGCTGGATAACTTGACAACAAGTGAGGTACAAACATTCATTTTGGTGTGTGGCTGCATATAGGCACAATAAAGGTCATCATCACCAGGATCTGTTTCTTTGCACCACCTGTCTTCTTATTAGTCCTGTCCACTTGAATATCTTGACCACAATCATTCATGTTTATTTGTGTTCCTTGTTCAATTCCAGTGCATAAAAACATTTATCTCAAAAACAAATCCCTCGCTGACAGTGGGCATCATCGGCTTGAAACTACGAACTCATTAACAGACGATTGTCTTCATCTTTTTACTACACACTAAACAGGAGGTGGCAACAAGACGAGTTTTAGATTTGATGCAAAGCGTCAAACCTTTGAATCGTATTTGTTGATGAAGCCAACATCAGAATGGACTGTTGCTTTAGTTGCATCACTATTTCTGTTCAATAACAGCTTTAAAATGTTGCGAGCCAAAATTATGAATCACTTATTAAAAAAAGAAAAAGAAAAAAAACAACATTAAGAAGTTTTTAAAAACTAGAATTTTTAGGGGTTCCCGTTAGGTCAGCAACAACATTTACATTTGGCAACATATATTTTATTGCAGCTATTTATTTTTAGCAAATCATAACAAACAAACAAAAAAATAATAAAAAACATTATATATACATACTGTATACAGTACTTTTACCAAAGTGGACGTGAAAATTTGACCCCAAATGGTATGGATGACTATGCTCAAGAAAATAGGTTCTATGCTATGAATAAAACAATTACTGGAATTTTTTGGATTGATTGCTCACCATTCTTTCACACCAGAAATATGTTTTTGGTACTTCTTGCTCAACATTCTGGCAACAGATGTGAACCACCTTCCCCAATTCATTTTAGTATCACTTTGCATCTTGACAGTCTGGTACAAAATCCTTTTGGGGGCGTAAGCTGCCCTCCATCCTGTGCATTCTGTAAGCAGTGTCTCTAAATATTTTCATTTAGAAACAAAAATTCATTTATTACATTACTTGTTATTTTCATTCTTATTTTACAGCCATTTTAATTTGAAGCTGTGTCAAAACAACAGTGGCCCATCAGAGAGACGTGCTTTGGGTCTTCAACACAATGTGAGAAGATTGATATGTGGCTTGAGGCTTTAAGTCCTTAATATAAATCACAAACCACAATGGGCAGCAGCATTGGCAGCTGTCACCGTCACCGAGGTCCAGCTCTAAACCGAGCCCGAACAGAACCACAGGAAGCTACAACAGGCAGCTCCTGACAGATCCTGTCAACACGAAACAAATAAAATTGAAGCAAAAGAATGCAGTGTTTTATTAAAAAATATTCTAACTCTACAGCCTACAAAATAATTCCTGGCACAATTTCTCCTACTTTCAGACAAAAAAAATATTTTAAGGACGTCCCGATTGTGCAACACTTGACGCATTTAGTGAACAATTATTCCCATTTCAGTTTGTGGCTCTGACCAGAGATCCCAACAGGCCGCCAGTGAGATCATTTGTCAAAACAGTTATAAATGATTGGTTTCAGTTTATGTGTATGTGGTCAATGGATTAGAGCATCAATAAAACTTATTGTCACATACGGCACGTCGACACTTCTGACTTCATGCAGTCAGGTTTAACTGTAACACCATGTAATGTTCACAGTTCCACTTCAAACTAGAGTTTACTCCTTTAGAAAACTAACAAAAACTGTTTTGGATTTTTTTTAAACATTAATTCAACTTATTTATGCAGGTTAGTCTCGCTGAGCCACGAGAACTCAAGAGAGACTCATTTTAAACAAAGAACACATGAGGTACAGACAACAATAGACAATCATATAAAAAGCATACAAAATGAAAAGTAAATAGAAGAAATTATAAAAAATAAAAATAAACGGCTACATTATAAATCAGTATAAAATCCTAAAAACAGAAACATGTCTGCGTTGGTTTTTGCCATGAACTTTGTTTAAAATCCCTAAATTGATGAGTTCGTGGTCACATAACCTATAATTACTTCTATATAATCTTGTCAGGCTAACTTGATGTAATCTTGTTGCTATACTTTCAGACACAATGCAAAATATACCAGGGGGAGGAGATTGGTTATTGGGAAGACAGGCTCTCGTATGGGCAGAAATAATAACTTTTATTATCAATAAATATACAAACAGTGATTTAGTCTTATAATGTGCTAATGGAGCTGTTCCTTCTAGATTTGCCACAATAGTTAAGTTGCAACTGTAGCTTTGTGCTGCTCGAAGAGCCTCAGTTACAGAAAATAAAAATAGGGGGCAACAAAAGGTCAGTATTATTGAGTTAAGTCCAATTTCTGTTCAGAAAACTTTAATCTCAAAATGTTTAAATCAGAACCAAAATCAACTTAATGCTCATCATTTACAGTAAAAAAAAAAGTAATAATAATAATAAAAATAAAAGTTTTATATGAGTGTGAGCCGTGTGCTGCATCCATGACATTTTTCTTCTTGCTCCATTTGTCCCTGATGCTCATCCAGTCATAAACATTGCTCCCTCTCCTCCTCTGTCCAGAGGCAACGATGTTGAAAGCACAGAATACGCTTTAATCTGCATCCCAACGCAGCTCGTCTGCTTTGAACTACTTCTCCTCACACTCCCATCAGCAAACACTTCAGATCTCTTATCCTTAACCGACTCTGGGCACCAAACATCTGTCAGGGAGGACATGCATGACAAGACTGACAGAAGACTAGAGAGTTGGAGCACGTAGACTAGAGAGGCATGATGGGTAATAAATGAGATCTGTTTTTTTGTTTTGTTTGTAGCTTCGGGTCAATGATTATCGTGTGGAGTTTAAGATAAACCACATGATCCTACACTGTTGATGTTTTTCTTAGTTAATTCTAGATGTTATTACTGTTTTTATCTTTCATTTGTTGTTGGATGTAACTGGGACCTCGTGTACATAATCTCGTTTTCATCGTACCACATGCGGTGCAAATGACAATAAAGACTCTCTGACTCTGACTCTGATCGGTCACCTGCTTGAACCTATAGACTCAAACTGGTAAATACAACGTCTGATTTAATAATTCAACCCTTTCTTTATAATAAAAGTGCTGATGCAGTAGGTTTGTCCTTTAAATGGCAATGAGAAGAGGATTGTGTCGCATACACACACATCTGGCCGAGTTCCAACCCTCTCTGTTTTAATAGTTTTAATCCATTCTTGGCTTCGGTAGATTCCTGATGTATCAATAAAACTCATAGAAAGCAGCTGAAAGGACAGATTGACAGATTGTGAAGATATAGAGACAAAACCAATAATTTTACATTTTATATGTTTTGTTGGATGAAACTGGAACCCTGTGTACACAATTTTGTTCCACCTCATGCACCGCATGTGGTGCGAATGACAAAATGAACCATGAATCCTTGAATAAGCACAAAGAATTACAATCATGATCAATAATCTGGGCATGCGTCATCCAAACTACACCTAGACATCAGATTTATTATTAATATTTTAAAAGTAAAGATGTACCTAGAGAAATTGCATTTCCTGCAAAAATGCAGTGTGAATGTTTATTGCTGGAAAACAGCTTAAATTA
The DNA here is from genome assembly GCA_038048925.1 of Garcialebias charrua. NCBI lineage: Eukaryota > Metazoa > Chordata > Actinopteri > Cyprinodontiformes > Rivulidae > Garcialebias > Garcialebias charrua. Next base: position 9,736 of record JBBPBX010092076.1, read on the forward strand.
GCTATTAAAAATTCAACCTGAAGAGACTCACAAAACGAGAGAGAGAACACAATTAAAATGTTTTATTGATTAAGGTTTCTTTGGCGCTCGGGCCCCGGCGGAGGGCATGCATGCCGGACTGCTGAGAGCTTGAATGTCCGGCATAGGGAGATAGATTATGGATATCTACCCCCCGGGACCCGAACCCGGTGGTGGAGAAGGGAACGCAGACGTCCAATCCATCCCACCGGTACGTGAATGACGGCCAGCCAGCGGCCGACGGCTCCGGACAACCCTGAGACGAACACCAGCGCAGAACCTCCATCCTGAGCAAGCACGAAGCGACAGTGGGAAGGAAAAACTCCCTCGAGAGGAAGAAACCTCCAGCAGAACCAGGCTCAGGACAAGCGGCCATCTGCCATGACCGGCTGGGTCGCAGGGAACAGGAAGCAGGAATGCACACAGCAGCAGGACCAAGACGAAGGCGAGCAGGACAACCCCAGGCGGCGGAGGCGGGACGCAGAACAGGGGGGAGCCGAGGAACCAGAAACCCCGGGAGGAGACGGGGAGGTGGAGGGAGGCGACTAGACTAGTAACGGGCAAACAGGAAGAGCTGAGGAAAGGGGTGCCTCATATCCAGGTGGACAGTTGATGAGTGATTCGATGCAGCTGTATCCAGGTGGACAGTTGAGTGATTCGATGCAGCTGTGAGTCCTGCCATTGTTGAATTTGCGTCTTCGACTTCATTTCAACCTGAAGAGACTCACAAAACGAGAGAGAGAACACAATTAAAATGTTTTATTGATTAAGGTTTCTTTGGCGCTCGGGCCCCGGCGGAGGGCATGCATGCCGGACTGCTGAGAGCTTGAATGTCCGGCATAGGGAGATAGATTATGGATATCTACCCCCCAAAAAGAAAAGCCGGGGCCGAGCTGGCGAGGGTCTGGCTGCCCGAGGGCATGCATGGGCAACAGCCTCTTTTCACGGACTAGGCAAAGACTGCCTCTTTACGTGGACTGGGCAACGACTGCCTCTTTTTTCTCGGACTGGGCAACGACGGCCTCTTTACGTGGACTGGGCAACGACGGCCTCCTTTCACGGACTGGGCAACGACGCCTCTTTTCTTGGAATGGGCGACAGCAGCATTCCCGGGAACGAGCCTCGCTTGGGCAACTGAGAGCGAGCGTGCATGGACTCTAGCCCCATTCCAGGGAGAGAAGACAAAAAGGGGAAGTGATTTGGCTTGAGCTGTCAAAAGAGGGAGGTGACACAGAGCAGGAGGACACTACCACTAGTATGTGATGTTAGAGCTCACCTAACGGCTGAGCAAGCGTTGAGCAGAGAGCACTGATTGAAGATCCGGGCGGACGTAAGAGGAGTAGGCTGTCGAAGACCAGCGACCTAGCTGTTGGAGGGATGCCCCCGATGCACCTTGAACAGCGGCGGAGGTAGCAGCCCCAATCCGAAAGGAATGGCCAGAGTAATGGAGAGGGGGAAGGCCGCACAGGGCCAAGGATTTCCTGAGAAATCTGACGAACCATGCTGCAGTCATGGGGGTGCTGTCGGGAGTGAGGAACAAGGGACCGATGGAGGGGCAGAGCTTACGACGTTTAAAGATGAACCTAACCATGGCACGGAAGGGACAATACGGGCCGTCTATGCGAGCTATGGAGACAACTGCAGGGCCTTTGCCCTTCGAGTGCTTGAGGCAGAGGTCAAAATGGTCGGGAAAGAAAACCAGATCATCGGGGGTTAGATCTACTGAAGGATCGAAGCTGCCCCGAGATGTGAACTCGCCGACCCGAAGGAGTCCGTAGAAGGCCAGGAGAAACACGCTTGAAAGGAGCGCCTTCAGATACGACGAATAGGAGGAGGACCGGAGGGCTACTAGAAGTCTCTTAAGAACAGAAAAAGTGATTGGTCGTCTGCCGTCAAGCTGGGGAGGAGAACGCTTAGCTAAACCCTTCAGGAGGAGTTTAATGACGTGGTTGGAGAACAAACTAGGGAGTGGACCCAGATGATGAAGTTGTGCATGGAAGTTAATGCCAGCTAGGAGGGATTTAATGTAAGGTAGCTTGAAACGGCGATGGTCAAAACAGTACGTGATGAAAGCTATGACTGTGGGTACGAGAACCGGGAGAAGGGAGGACCCAACAGCCGCACAAAACTTAGCGTACAGGCGCCAAGCGAATGAATACGATCGCTGAGTGGAAGGGGCTAAACCTGAGCGGATGTAGACACGGGCCGACTGTAGGAGCGGGAGAAGCGAGGAGGTCGCGACGGGGCGAGGATCGGCAGGTCCGGGCAATGGACCGAAGGAACGACAGACGGGCAGAGGCGACGGGTGACCTGGAAGCAGAAGGAGGGAGAGCAGCCGCGTTATTGCATATTATTAACGATGATAAAACTAACACACGGGTTGATGCTAACTAAGGGTGGCTAAAAGGAGCTGACAGGTGACGGGGACGCTAATACAAAGCGATATCCCCCAGATCGGGGCATTGAGTTGGAGAGGGATCGGCTGATGGGCAGAGCCGACGGAAGACCTGGAATCGGGATCTAGACAGAGCGTCCGCGAGGACGTTGGAGTGACCGGGCACATGGCGAGCGGACAGTATGAAGTTGTCCGTGACGGACTGCCATGTGATGCGGCGGATGTAGGGCATGATGGACTGGACGGGAGAGCGGCCTTTATTGATGGCGTCGACCATGGCGAGATTATCGCACATGGCAGAGATGCGCTTCCTCTTCCAGAAACGACCCCAGAGGCAGCAGGCTATGGCTATGGGCACGATTTCATAAAAGGCCAGAAGACTCAGCACGGGGAAAAGAAGGGGGCCATTCACCCGCAAACCAATGGCCCTGGAAAACCCCCCCAAAACCTGAGGATGGGGCGGCGTCCGTGAAGAACTGCAGAGAATCCGCAGACTGCACGACGTCGTCATAAAAGAAAGAGATGCCGTTCCAATCCGACAGCAGCTTGGCCCAGAAAGCCAGATCAGAACGACAGCCCTCGTCCAGAGAGACGCGATCCCCCAAGGCAGGGACCGATCTAGCCAGATCAAGCAGGCGAGATATGAAAGAGCGGCCCTGGGGAATTATGCGGATAGCAAAATTGAGGTAGCCCAGCAACGAGAGAAGTTGGCGTTTCGTAATGGACACAGCAGAGGCATAAGCTCGAGAAAACTCCCGGATACGGGCGAGCTTATCCTCAGGAAGGGAAGCTACCATCAGCACGGAGTCAAGCGTGATCCCCAAAAACTCCAAACGGGTAGACGGGCCCACCGTCTTCTCGTCGGACAAGGGGACGCCCACGCGGCGAAAGAGCCGACGGAGCGTGGCGAGAGAGGGCCCTGGGGACGGAGAAGGCGGGTCCACAAGAAGAAAGTCGTCCAGCAGATGTAGGACGGCCGGGATCCTATGGACGTTTAGGAGGATCCAACAAAGAGCCTCCGAAAGGTTGTCAAACAGGCTAGGGCTGCTACGGCAGCCGAAGGTGAGCCTTACGGAGAAATAAAAGGAGCCGTCCCATTTGACCCCAAGAAGGTGCCACTGAGAGGGATGGACAGGCAAGACCTTAAAGGCGTCGGAGATGTCCGCCTTGGCCAGCCATGCCCCCCTGCCAGCGGTCTTAATCAGGGAGATGGCGTGGTCAACAGAGGCGTAAGAAAGAGAAAAGGGGGGTTTAGGAATAAGGGAGTTGATGCTGGGATGGGGACCAGAACGAGGGGCGGACAGATCGATAATTAAACGTTTCTTAAGAGTAAACTTACGAGTGGCCACGCCCAACGGACTGACTCGAAAGGGGGAAAAGGGGGGAGACACAAAGGGGCCGATCATAAAGCCCTTAGACACCTCCTTGCGGAGGAGCAGGGCCACTACGTCTGGTTCGGCGAGCGCCGAACGCAGGTTGGGACAAACCAAGGAGGCAGAAGGAGGGCAGGAAACCCCGATGAAAAAACCCTGGGAAAGACCGGTGAGGAGAAAATCAACGAATGAACGATCGGGGTGAGACAGAAGCAGCGAGGCCAACTCAGGAACCAAAACAGGGGTGGACAGAAAACGGGAAATCAGCGGCTGGACCCGGGGAGG
>JBBPBX010092078.1:0-13805 GCA_038048925.1 Garcialebias charrua
GGCCGCTATGGGTGCTATGGGCAGCAGCAGAGGACTCAGAGAGCGAAGAGGAAGAGGAGGGCCAATTTCAGACCGTTTCTAGCTCATGTGTCCAAAAAAAACTCATCTGGTCGGATAGACTCTGTCGCTGCCTGCCTCCTGCTCTGGATGTAGCTGCTGTTAGCTGTGAGGTAGGCTCGCTGTTTTTGTTAGCAAGATAACTTATAAACCACACCGCAGATTTTCTTGAAACTTACAGAGCGTAATTTGGTGGTCATTTACAAATTATTAGCTGTATAAGACATTTGAGATAAAATTCAATTTTTTATAATTTATTCTAGTAGCGCACGCGACCAATTTGGAAGAAGTCAAACCGAAACAATTTATAATCCAGCAGATTTGACCATTTCATGAAACGGTTAAGCTCAGGAACCCTTGTGCTATAAAGTCAGCTAAGAAATATATTTTTTAAGCGTTTATTTAGCTTAATTTAAAGAAATAAAGCCGTCCCACCCGCCTGCATGCAAATCGGCGAACTACTTTTTTTAATCCAGCTGATTTGACCATTTTGTGAAACGGTTAAACTCAGGAACCCTTGTGCTATAAAGTCAGCTAAGAAATATATTTTTTCTCGCAAAGAAATATATGTTTTTACCGTGTTTTCTTGTGAAGTCCTTCGTACTAACTCGCTTCTGTGGTCGCCATTTTAAGCAGGGCAAATGAGGCGCTGACGCGTCGCGTAGCGGTGACGCATAATAGATGTGCATTATACAACGAAGTAGGGGTGGGCGATATATTGAATATACTCGATGTATCGCAACATTTTAAATGTACGATGGTTAAAAGGGCTATATCGTGTATATCGAGGATCCTCCTCCTGTCGCGCGGGCTCCCACTTGCCCCCTCCTTCCTGCAGGTTGCAGGAGGACGGAGCCGCGGAGACTTTCAGCATATGTAAACACGGCAGATATGAAGAGCGCTGAGGGGGAAAAACAATGTTCTGAGCTAGTTTGGATTAAATTGTCAGATGAGGGCATAAAAAATATTTTTGTAGACGATGCTGAAAATAATCCCGAAGAAAGGTCGGAACTACGAATCTTTTTCACCATTTAAACAGCGGAGTGGAGCATGATGAAACGGCAGAACCAAGTGTTTTTCCAGCCTGCTGCTTCATTAAAACAAACCACGGGTCTGAGCTCATTTAGTCGTGCGTGCACCGCAGAGAGAGGTGGAGACATTAATAAATCAGCATTTTATCATTATCGCTAAAGATACGGTCCTTAGCGGCTAACAAGATGGCTAACGCGTTAGCCGTCTTCTTCCACAGCTGAGACTGACCGTGTCTTTAGCGATATATAATAAACTGCTGATTTAATAATGTCTCCACCTCTCTGTTCACGTTTCTGAGTGGAGGCTGTCGTGTTTTTACACAAGGATTCAATGCGACACTTTGTAGAGCAACTTAGAGAACGTCTTCGTGAATCCGGAAACAACCCCCTGACCCTTTCACAATAAAACCGGATACAGTACACAGAGGCTCACTGTGATAAATCTGTTCTTGTTCAGAGGTTTTGCAGACATTGCCTGAACTTGGCACAGTTTGAAACTTGTGCACATTTTGTGGTTTGTTGTTAAAAATTACTAGCACATGCAAATAGTTGAGAGTTGTTACCTGTGACTGTTCTGGGTCAGTAAATTTTATGGCCACTGTTTACACTTTTGTTTTTGTATTTTAAAGGCCTTAAATGTTTTGATTTAATATTTTTTTAATGTTAAAAGCACAAGAGCACCTTTTTAAGTTTAAATTATTTATTCTTCCTTTTTGCTTGAAGTACTTTTTATTTATGTGTGCAATTGATGGTTAAAATAAAATATTTAAGTTTGTTCAAATTTAGTGTTGACATTTTTTAATCAATTTTGAATCATTTTTTCATTGATTTTGGAGATATCGCAATATATATCGTGTATCGTGATATAGCCAAAAAATATTGCGATATAATATTTTCCTCATATCGCCCAGCCCTACAACGAAGCGTGTTATTTACGGATTTTTCCCAATAATTTGGCAATAATTGGACAAAGCGTGTTATATACAGGAGCGTGTTAAAGTCCGACGAATACGTATTTCCCTCATTGCTCTATGTTCCATCTCCTTATATTCCGGTTTCCTCTCTTCAGTCCTCTCACTAACCGTGTTTCCATCTATTTTCTTTTCGAATTTTGAGCGAATTTTTGAAATCTCGCAAAAATGTAAATACAAATTAATGCGGATCAGAAGTGTTTCCATCAACTGGCTTGAAGCGCAACCACTAGGCCACGCAAAGCAGCATTACGTCAGACGTCAGCGTCATTACGTCAGCGTTACTTGTCTACAGTAAACAGGAAGTAGCGGTTGAAAACAAGACCTGACCACACATCTCGGCAAAATGGAGAGAATATTTCAGGTATGTGTTGCTATCGGGCAAGTTGTATTTATTCTGTCATGCCAACTAGTTTTAGCGATGTTACATGTTGTCCGGAGACGAAGTCATGTGACGTAAATGTTCGCTGCGGCAGAACTGAGTCGGCAAATCTGTTTCCATCTCTCGTTTTGCGCATCGGCTCTGATTCAAAAAACCCAAAAACCACTTCAAGCGAGCGTATCAACTTTTTGGCGACTTAGAGGAAGTTAATTCGAATTTTGCCGTTTCCATTCAGCTTTTCTGATGCGATACTTCAAAATGCGCATCAAGAAACCTTGATGGAAACACGGCTACTGTCATATTTCTTCTTGGCTAACCTCTTTCTTTGAATGGCGTCCTGCACTTCACTATTCCACCACCAGGTTTCCTTATCATCCATTCTCTGTCCAGATGACACACCAAGTACCTTCCTACCTGTCTCTCTAATTACTGTTGCTGTAGTAGCCCAGTCACTTGGAAGCTCTTTCTTACCACCCAGAGCCTTTAACAGCTCGTCTCTGAATTTCTCACAACATTCTTCCTTCTTCAGCTTCCACCATTTGGTCTTCTTCTCTGATTTTACTCTTTTTCTCTTCTTCACAACAACAGTCATTCTACACACAACCATCCGATGCTGTCTGGCCACGCTCTCCCCTGCCACAACCTTACAGTCTCCAATCTCCCTCAGGTTTCCTCTTCTACACAGAATGTAGTCGATCTGCGTACTCCTTCCTCCACTCTTATAGGTCACTCTATGTTCCTCCCTCTTTTGGAAATAGGTATTGACTATAGCCATTTCCATTCTCTTGGCAAAATCCACCACCATCTGTCCTTCCTGGTTTCTTTCCTTGACACCAAACCTACCCATCACTTCCTCATCCCCTCTGTTTCCTTCACCAACATGTCCATTCAGGTCTGCTCCAATCACCACTCTTTCCTCCCTGGGAATACTCTCTATCACTTCATCCAGATCTTTCCAAAATGTATCTTTCTCCTCCCCATCACATCCAACCTGTGGAGCATAACCACTGACTATGTTTAGCATCAGACCTTCTACTTCTACCTTCAGGCACATCACCCTATCTGACACTCTCTTCACCTCTACTACATTCTTTGCCAACTCCTCCTTCAGGACCACCCCTACTCCATTTCTCTTTCTATCCACACCATGGTAAAACAGTTTGAACCCTGCTCCAATACTGCGAGCCTTGCTGCCCTTCCACTTGGTCTCTTGGACACATAAAACATCTACCTTTCTTCTCTGCATCATGTCAGCCAGCTCTCTACCTTTGCATGTCATTGTTCCCACATTTAAAGTTGCAGCCCTCAGTCCTACATTCTTCACTTTCCTCTTTTCCCTCTGTCTCCTGACACGTTTCCCTCCTAGGGGTCTTCGACTAACAGTAGCACAATTTCCGCCGGCACCCTGTCTGTCAAAAGCACCGGTGGCGGTCGTTTTTAACCCGGGCCTCGACCGATCCGGTATGGTTTCATTTTGATGAACTCGCATTATGGTTTTGGCAAAGTGTTTTACATCGGATGCCATTCCTGACATAACCCTCACCATTTACCCGGGCTTGGGACCAGCACAAGAGATACACTGGCTTGTGTTCCCTAGTGGGTGGTTTTTGAATTTAAAAAAATAATTTAATTGTATATTTACTGGTAATAATTTAATTTAATTGTGTATTTAATAATTTAATTGCATGTTGAAAGATTTACTTATGTATTTAATATTTAAAGACCGTGTAAAGTGAATTTCAATATTTTCTTAAATAAACATTATAAATGTGATAATTGTAATCTTGTAAATGAGTAAAAAGTCTCAAAATTGTAGCTCAATTAATTTTGGAGTTATAGAGCAAACTGTGTATAAACATATTTCTATTTCAGGATTTTTTAGGCGTGTTTTAAACGGGACCGCGTTTCGTCACGCGGTCCTCATTAGTATAGCCCCACCCCCTGCTGCTCCAGTCATATAAATTGTTCTTCGCATGGGTGGAGCCGTTCACTCGCGAATCGCAGATAGCATCAGATAGCAATAGCATAGATATTTTGTTCATTGTTAGCTAGCTAATCAATTATGCCTCGTTCCTGCATCTTCCCTGGATGTTTTAATGGTCAGGGCACCTGCTACTGACCGTCTCCCTCCTCAGCCTCCGGACACCGCCGCCGCCTTTCCTGTTTCTTTTCTTTCTTTTTTTTATTGCTAAGCCTGTGCCCTACAAGTTCACAAGCTCCTTTTTTGCTAAGAAAATGCGACAGGTCCATTGCATACTTAGTTATCAACGTGATTACTCTTTATTTTAATCACCAACACAGCCCCCGCATGCGATGTGTCGGGTCGGACCGGGTGCAGCCGCGCGAGTCCGCTCATCTTCTAAACACAGAACAGCGGAGTTATGAATTATAGTTGTGTCCTCAACTTTTAAAATAAAACCAGAGTTGTTTGTGCACTAAAAACAGCGTAACTCTTGGAAAAAGGAGCAAACAGAGCAGGTTTACTGATGAACCTGTCTTCCTCCTCCACACACAGTTCAGCTCTGAGCGAGAGGGTCCTCCTACTTGCTCTGAGCTGCAGAACTGCGCTGAAACCACGCCCACGCGCTGACACGCCCCCACCGTTCCAGACCCTGGGAAAATCATGTTTTTTCCTTATATTTGAGACTTAATTTTATAAGGTAAACAATGTTTTTAATCAGTCAGATTTATATGGGTGATTAATAACACATATTTATGCCGTGTGACAAACTCAAAACACAAATTTAATTTTACTTTACACGGTCTTTAAATGATACATTTCATTATTATGCATTTATTTATTTTATTTTGTCACATCTATCCTCCATACCAACTAACCGTGTGAAGACATGAAAAGAAAAGGTAGAGTATTAGAAAAAAAAGGCAGATGTGGGAAAACTAGCACTTTATAGACTCAAACTAACCGTGGGGAGATGTTCCTTCCCAGAGCAGGTGGTGTCCTCTCCCTTCGCTGCCTTGAAGTGTCCCTTGGTCTGCCTCTCCTGGTATCTGGAAAGGTAGCTCAGCCTCTTTTTGTCTCGCTCCGACATGCACTGCCAGAGCGAGATGAGCCGGTCCACCCTTGGCTCGCTGATACCATCCAGGCTCCTGACCTCCACCAAGGCCTTGGCCACCTTCAGGACATGCTAGTACCCCGGCAGACCATAAGGACCTAAGACCTCCTCCTGAAAACAGATGGAGTAGAAAGACTAATGTGAGTTAAACAAAAACAACAAACTGTCATCTGATTGGACAAAGATGTCTTTCAGTCTTTAAGTGAGATGAGTAAAGTTCACCTCAGAGTCTGAGGAGTCCTGCGGAGGAGCCTGGCTTCCAGAAGCTTCAGGAGAGGCGGGGAATGGCCCAGACTTGGGTGCACCTGACTGGGACGCTGCCTGAGGAGAGGTGGATGAGGAGGAGTCTGGCGGGAAGACGGTGGATAAGTCTGGTGGGAAGACGGTGGATAAGTCTGGCGGGAAGATGGTGGGGTCGTCCTCATCCACTTCTGTCCTCCCAGCCACGTCCTCGATGCCAACAATGGCAGCATCCTCATCCAGAGCGTCAGGATCCATGCTGATGTCCTTAAATTCGCGGCCAGTCTGCTCGTACAGGTACTCGAGACCAATGAGCTCACCTGAGATGAAGCAGGAAGCACAAAGGAACCACTGAAAAGCTGTTCCTCAAGGTTTGCTTCTGTAGGATAAATTATTTTTCCACATCAGTTACCTGTGTACTCAGCAGGCTCTGTGAAATCCTCAACCAACTGACATCCAAAGACAACTTGGCTGTTCTGGTTGAGGGCTTGTTTGAGGCGGCCACTGTACGACAGCAGATGCGTATTCACCCCTGCTGCACTCGCGGGCGCTGCAGCCGCTGCGCAATCCTCGTTCCACCTCACCACTCCATCCACGAGGAACGCATGAAAGTAATAGTCACGAGCAGCCGTCCCTGAGGAACACATTTATTAATGACAAACTGAACTCTGCTTGATCTGATGGAAAAAGACACGAGCATCTAATGAGCTGTGGATAATTCCCCCAGGGAGCTGCTTTTACCTGGGATGAAGCGGTTCAGGTGGAGGTGGAAACTCTTGAGGGAGGTGGTTCCCCTCGCGCAGCGGTACACGGGGAGGCTGACGCCGCCTTTCGTCAGTGTCCCGGTCAGTGTGTACAACTGCAGGCCCGGCGGGTCCTGGATGCAGCTGAGGTGCCGTCTCTGCGTTGTCCAGATGTCCTGGATGCGGAGATCATCCAGCAACGGGATGTTCAGGGTGTTCCTGCCTGCTGGTCCCCTGAAGGTGTCCAGGAGGTTCTGGATGAGGAGGGCCGACTCCGCCGCTCCACGCGGCCTGCGGCGACAGTGGAGCCTCCACTCCCCCTCGGAGATCCTCCGGATCACCTCAGTGTCAATCAGGTTGACCATCCTGTACTTCCCCTCCAGCTCGGACCGCTTGGCATCTTCGAGACGGCGGGCATCTCCCGAGTCCACCTCGAAGATGCAGTGAGACAGCTGCGTCATGAAGGTGGGGTAGAGCAGGTGGCTCTTGCAGGTGACACCTCCAGCGAAACGCCTCATGAGGTGCCAAATGTCGAGCCGAACCACGAGGTTCCCCCACTCCTAGAGAGAGAACAGTGGTGGTTGGATGAAGATGTTACAGAACAGTCATCCAGATGAAAATCAGAATTCTTCTCAGTTCGTACATTAAACAGGGCAGCTGTTTTCGACACGCCGTCTCTTCTGCAGCAGTCATGGTCCACGTAGATGACCCGGGGGGGAGGAACCCTGGCGAGTCGATACCGCCTCATCAATCCGGCCGCCATGGGCGCCAGTTCCTCGGTCGCCTCGGTGCAGGTGAGGACGCTGTTGAGGACCTGGCCGTGCTCATTGCCCACACTGGTGACTAAGGCGGCCGTGTCCGAGGCGTCACCAGCGAGCTTCTTCATCACCTGAACAGAGACGTGTTGGTGTGAGTGAGACAGAACCCGCCGTTTACCAGCCTCTACAGTCTGACTGAATCTCTGACCTTCTTGGTCGAACCCATCTTCAGGATGGATCCGAAGGTGGATGTGATACTGGCCTTGTACTCGTCCAGCCGCGCCACCACGTCGTAGCCGTACACCGTCAGCAGTAAACCTGGTGACGGTATACGGGGCATGAGCGGAGGTGGCGCAAACTGCTGGTCGGAGCACAAAGACAGGAACTGCTCGCACACGCCGAGGTAGTGGTTTGATCTCCTCATCCAGGCATCGGTGTGCTGCTCCCGCAGAGTGTTGAACAGCTCTTTGGCTATGTTGACCAGAGTGCGAGACCTGAGCTGTTGAACCACTTTCAGGTCACAGGACAGCCTGCAGGAATGAGACGTCATCAGGTCAGAGTATAAAATAATAGGTCAATGTGGCGTGAAGATAAAAACAGAGGAGTACGGTACAAAACCCCACAGTTGTTGAAGTTGTTTCTTACTTGTACGTGAGTACAGCTGGAAACATGAACCTGTAGGTGGAGGGCAGCTGCCTGATGATGCCCTGTGACCACCCTCCGACCTTCTCCTCACACCAACGGCACTCGAGGTACTCAGTGGCCATGAGATACCAGCCGTCGATGTCCAGGACCCTCCGGATGGTCCTGTAGAGCCCAGCTTCTCTCATGGACCCACTGCAATAAGGCTGGGGGCATCTCAGCTGCAGATGCCACATCCTGTGAGGCATCCACAAGAACAGCCGACGAGCAAAGAAGGGGCCGGGGGATGCGGGAGCCTGGTGGTAGACCGGCTGGAGCTGGGGAGGGTCCCACCACAAGTCGAGGTCTGCGGTGAGGCGAGACCTCCCCACGTGGTCCCTCACAAACAGCGTCCGGCCGATCCACTCCTGCTGTTCGGCGCTGAGAGCGGCCCTCCAGGACTCAGGCAGCAGCTGCAGAAACAAGACGAGAGCTTCAACATCCCGTTGAGTCTGTTACAGTGAACTGGATTACCGTCTGTTAGCTCACCTCAGCACCGTCAGGAGCAGTGGAGGGTTTCCTCCAGAGGCGGCGTCCTCCCCAATGACAGGCTCTGGAGGGCAGTTGAACTGCTGGGAGGCTCCGTCCTCCTCTGTAGCTTCCAGCAGCTCCTGGTCGGTGGGCTCGGGCGTCAGGGAGGTAGCAGTAAGACGCGAATGTCCGGCAGAGGCTGAAGGACAAAAGAAACGTTTCAGTAACAAACTAAAGTGTTTTCTGCAGCACACACACACGCACACACACACACCACACACACCCAGTCACACACAACTGTTGAAGAAAATGATGCAGCCGAAGAAGCAAGCATGATTCAAGGTTACAAAGAGCTAGATCAGGGAAGGAGTCTGGCAGGTCGCTACAAGACAAAACATGCAAAGCATTTATTGGACTCGGACTTACTGTTTCACCTCTGGTTCATCTGATCGATGGAATATTTGTGAAATATAATGGGAAAATTATTTATTAATTTTTATTGTTTTGGTCAACGGTCCAGTCAAAGAGAAATGACGTGGTTGTTACTCACACTTCTCCATGGCAGCAGTAGACGTGACCAGCTCTTCTTGTGAAAATCAATGCAGTCAAAAGGATTTCAACGAGGAAACTGAAACTAGAGAAATTATGAAAAAGACATAACAGGGTGATAAAGAGGCTGGATCACAGCACTTCACCCACATCAACTCTAACAACCCTCATTTCTCCATCACTCACCACAGTTTAAATTGAAAAATACTCGGGCAATAAAAAGTAAGGTCAAAACCAGGAACATTCCCAGTGTTAAGTGTTTGTTTTGCCCTTTAAAGCAGCATTTAAAACTCACGTTGTCCCGTTCCAAACACTGATACAACATGGCTCATACGCTAGCCTGGCATCGCCCCCATTGCACTTCAGTCTTAGGCCCTATTTACACGAACACGGTAGGGGGAAACGTAGGGTTTTTTCCCTGTTAATTAAAGGAAAAGATCTGCGTCGACACGGATGAATCAGTGTTCGTGTGACATCGTTTGTGGTGTTGAATACTACTAATAATTAACACACAACATGTTACGCATTGTTTAAATCATGTAACTTGAGTCCAGATAGCTTCATTTAGCTCAGATAACTTTACATCTCCCACGCTAACATTAATACTGTTTATTATTGTTAAACTTGTATTATTTAGCACATCTGGTATGTTATAGTGCAGAACGACGAGTGAAATATCCGCCTGCCATGTTAAAGCTGCAATATGTAGTTTTTGGAACACGCTGAGTGGAACTTAGAAAAATTTTGAACAGAGACACGTTTCTGGTCCCTCCCCCTCAGAGCCATATATGGCTCCGCTCCCTCTTGCTCTCGGTGAAATTCAGCTCTGCTTCCGAATGCTCCGCCTCCACTGCATGTCCTGTCAGCCGCTGCGAAGTTCTGTGTTTATATGTTAATAAAACGTTCTAAAAAATAAAATAAAAACATGGAGCGCTGGTCCAGCACACCAGAACACCATGAAATCTGCTGAGCCTCACGCAGCCACGTAGGACCCGAGTTTAATTCGCTCGTGACAAATTCATTCATTTCCTCATTTCTGTCATGGAGTCAGCGAGGAGGAAGCGATCACTTGACTTTTGGCAAAAAACAAAAGAAAAGTCCAGATCAGGGATGAAGAAGAGGAATTTAATACATTTGTGTCACATACAAAACAGTTTTGCATCGCTTTGCAATTCTTTGAATGAGAACGTGCGCGGCCACTGGGGCTGGGACAGGAGGGGGCGTGGGTTAGGAGCGAGAAGCTTTGTTTTTATTGGCTGGTTAAAACTCTGTTTTTATTGGCCGGTTAACGGCGGGTCACTGTGGGGTTTTAGAAATGCTTTTAGAGAAGCAAGGGGACTAGTTTTTTTCAGAGATTACTTTGTCTAACATCAGTCTGTCAGGAGATAGTGACAGAGTGAAGAAATATGTTAAAAATTTATTTTTAGAAAAGTTACAGACTGCACTACAAAACTGCAGACTGCACCTTTAAGTAAACAGCGATATTAGAACTGGATCTGACTGGAGTCTCGTCCAAAACCGTTGTTGGTCACAGCAGCTATATTCAGGTGTAGATTAAATATGAGACTCAAAATATATTCCATCAGTTGTATCTAAAAAAAGCTAAGTCTGGTCCTCTGGACATTCAAAAAACAAAACAAAACAAAGCAAAAAAAATTGTAGAAACGCTTCGTCTTTGTCCGAAAGACTTCCTCAGTCTGAGCTGCTGTATTCAGCTCAGTCTTATAAATAACACCCTCTCACTGTGGATCAACCAGTTGGCTGATGACAGCCGAAACCAACTGCTCACATGATCAAGGAGGACCATGAGCCTAACGATGGATCGTTAGCACCCTGATGGTTGTTTGCTATTCACAGAGGGCTGAGTGATACTAGCAATGACAGCATTGCAAGTAGGGCTGCACGATTAATCGCATTTGCGATTATCTCGGGATATGTTAAAATGCGATTCACTAATCGCATGGGCTGCGATTTGACTGGTCACGTGACTTTGGAGTGAGCCGCTCTGGCCGCGCGCAGCTCTGAGCGGAGCAAAACAGAGCAGAGCAGGGAGGAGACGACCGTGCGCGCCAACACAGTTGCTTCAGGCTCGACAGAAGTCATAAAAGTTATAAATTCAGGTAAGTTAGCCCATGTAAACGTGTATCTGATCTTAGAGGCTGAAACACCGAGACCGCAGGAGATAAACAGAGCGCGAGCTGGTCATGTGACCGGGTCTGTTTTGACGGTGCCCGGTTAGCAGCTAGCTCAGCAAGCTAACGTTCTGCGTGAAAAAGCGCATTAATTATCTGATTTTTTTTTTTTAAACAGTTGTGTCGTTAGTGATATGAATTAATACAGAACCAGTAAAAATAATAGCATTTTAAATCGCAATTTATAGGAAAAAAAATCGCGATTAGATTATTTTCCAAAATCGTTCAGCCCTAATTGCAAGAGGGGGATAGTTGAACCCGGAGGCCTCCACCCCTGTTTAATGATGGACGGTTTCTTTTCACAAAGATGGCCTCCTTTACTCCTCTCTCAAACCATCGTTCCTCTCTATGAAGGATGTGAACATCTTCATCCCTGAAAGAGTGACCGCTGGCGTGGAGATGAGTGTAGACCGCAGAGTCCTGACCTGATGATGTTGATCTTCTGTGCTGGGCCATCCTTTTGGCCAGTGGCTGTTTAGTTTCCCCAATATAAGACTGATCAGTTGTAGTTCAGAAAACGGTGCGTGTCCGCCGCCATGTTGATAGAATTAAAAATATGCCGTCTGTCCGCGTGTGCGCATGTGGTTTAACACAAAGCCTCAGCAAGAGATGCCCTGATGAATGCTCAATAATCCAGAGGACCAGACTTGGCTTCTTTAGGCCATGTACACACGTAGCCTGGTGTTTGAAAAACGAATATCTGCGAAAAAAAAAAAATCTCCGTACATACATGTTCGGATATTTAAAATGTTCATCTACATGTGCTTGTTTATTTTCACCACAGAGCGTTGTAAATAATATGCCGAACCCATAGGTGGCAGTGTAGTGCAGTCACAACCCTTCAAAGCAAACCACAACTTCCTGTTATTTCTTTTTTTTTTTTTCATTCGTTTGTGTGGACAGACCGCGAGGTTGAACTAGGGCTGGGCCATATCATATCGTTCACGATAATACCGGTAAAAACAGCTTGCCCGGGCAAAAAATTTATATCATGATATGCTAATTTCATGACGCAATACGTCAGAACGCCCCGCCCCTTAACAACCGAGCGCTTCAAACGACTAAACAGAACTGCGCACCTCCCCTCCACCAGTCTGCGTGCAATACTAGCTAGCTAAAATGCAGTTCATTTTGTTAAACCTCAATCATTGAAGAGTCAATGTACCGTATTTTTCGGATTATAGGTCGCACCGGAATATAGGCCGCAGTGTCCAATTATTGCCAAAAAATTGGGAAAATCCATAAATAGGTTGCACCGGATTATAGGTCGCACCTACGCCACCGCAACGCGTCATCCACCGCTGACGCGCCGCGTGACCGCTGAGTCAACCCGGCAATATGGACCGAGTGTTTAGCTCTGCTGCTAATGTCTGCCAGAAGCTAACAGAAGCTAAACACGAGACGAGTCCGTCTCTGAAAACACGAATAAAAAAATCGAATGTGGCGTTTTTTTTGGCTTCTCGCGGACATTGAGTCGCTTATTTGTGCTTGTTTTTCAGTCGTGCAGTAATGCGAGTGGTAGGTAGGTAGTTTGTCACTCCCCCCTTCCACGTTACGTCAAGGCGGATGTTACGTTCAGGTGCAGTTGGCGCAAGCGACAGAGCCGGTAAAACTATATAAGCGCGAGCAATTAATGATGAGTCAGCATGAGCAGCATACAGACGACTTCTGGTAAGTTTCCTTTCATTCATGAGAAGGATTGGTGTATTTTTGTGTTTGATGCATAACGCGAGGAGTGAGGTGTGTCATATGTGGTGTTTCAGCATGTGGTGTTTCATGCCAATGTGCTGCTTATCTGTATAATATGTTACATGTAAAATGTACTCCTCAAGTTATTTTAAAGGTATTGTGACATCATTTTTTAACTTTGCATATAGTGACACAACATATATATCTTGTATCATTCAACTATGTTAGTTTTTAGCAAACAAAATGATAAATTAATGAAAATTACTTTCAAAGTGAGTTTAAAATTAAAAACTGTGTTTCTTCACGGGACATCAGACTACACGCGAATGCAACATTGTTCTTTATTCTTTGTCTCTGTTCTTTATTCTTTGTCTAGACAAGACAACGCTAATATGAGCACTAAGTGGGGTAAATATGGAAAAATATATAATAAAGATTGGGAGAAAGAGCGTGCTCTTCAAGACTGGATCCGACCACAGATGGGAGACTCATCAAAGGCGTTTTGCAGGTTTTGCAAGTACGATATCCGTGCTCACCATGCTGACCTAATTCAACATGCCGGTACAGCGAAGCACCAAAGAAACTGTGCACCGTTCTCGTCCATGAGACTAACAAGCATGGGTTTCACTTCCCCCCAAAAGAATGACACAAAACAAATAAATCAGCTAAAAATAGCCACCTACATAGCATGTCACACCTCAATCAGTGCTGTGTACCATCTAGGAGAACTCATTCGATCCACTTTGCCTGATAATCACATGAAAATGCACAGCATTAATAAATAATGCAATAGCCCCATGCATGTTCAAAGACCTGATGCATGATATTGGAGATGCCCAGTAATTGTAATTGATGAAAGCACAGATATCACATCTGTCAAGCAGCTTTGTTTGGTGATCCGCTATTTTAGTATTAAATTAAATAAGACTGTGTCAACCTTTTTGGGACTGGTTAACTTGGATGGTGA
>JBBPBX010092079.1:0-13805 GCA_038048925.1 Garcialebias charrua
TTGCATATACAGTACATGTATATATGCACTTACATATACATGTATATATGCACTTACATATACATGTATATATGCACTTACATATACATGTATATATGCACTTATATATACATGTAATAGGCATGTAAATATAACATGTTCAACTCAAATTGTGTGTGTTTGTGTGTGTGACTGTTTTGTGGTTTCTAAGGACAGTGTTTTGTCAGGACAGTAATGAGCTGTTATCTGATTGTCTGATTACTGTATAGCGTATTGCTGTCCTGACAAAACACTGTCCTTAAAAACCACAAAACGGTCACACACACAAACACACACAACTTCAGTTGAACATGTTATATTTACATGTATATGTCTATCTGAACATTATATGTATATGCATATATATACATGTATATGTTTATGCATATATACATCTATATGTTTATGCATATGTACATATATGCATATTCTTGTATATATACATATATGCATTTACATGTTTAAATGCATTTGCATATACAGTACATGTATATATGCACTTACATATACATGTATATATGCACTTACATATACATGTATATATGCACTTATATATACATGTAATAGGCATGTAAATATAACATGTTCAACTCAAATTGTGTGTGTTTGTGTGTGTGACTGTTTTGTGGTTTCTAAGGACAGTGTTTTGTCAGGACAGTAATGAGCTGTTATCTGATTGTCTGATTATAGCGTATTGCTGTCCTAACAAACCACTGTCCATTAAAACCACAAAACAGTCACACACACAAACACACACAATTTTAGTAGAACATGTTATATTTACATGTATATGTCTATCTGTACAGTATATGCATATATATACATGTATATGCATATATGTATATACACTGTACAGTACATGAATATGCATTTATGATATGCTTATATACATGTATATATGTATATTTGTGTGTATGTATATGACATAGATATCAATTATATAAATAATGCAGGGATTGTTAAGTATGACTTCAATATTATTAGTCACAGTTTTTAAATTTATAGTTTTCTTTCATTCAGCTAATTTTAATTTCATCTTAGTCCACCTATCATGAGAGGAGTTTTGTAAATACTCTGTCCATCCATCTTTCCTTTATGTGAGATGGATACTTTGGCCAAAAACAAACAATCATGTAATGTTTATTGGTTTACATGTGACAGCAGCTATCATCAAAATGTAGAATTTCCTCTAAATATAAGTATAAATGATCTCTTACAGATGTCATGTGAACACGTCCAGAGTCAGGAGATCGCAGGTAGCCAGAAGCACGATCAACTTCCTTTAAACACGAATACCAAGGTACATTTTAGTTCTTGTGTTCCTAAACAGAATTACTTGCTACGTGTGGTTTCATCAACCTTAATGTTCAATTAGGTGTGTATAGGAGTGTACTATGGTTTTTATGGACAGTTGTTTGTTTGGACAGTCAGACGCTATAAACAATCAGACAATCAATCAGATAACAGCTCATTACTGTCCTGACAAAACACTGTCCTTAAAAACCACAAAACAGTCACACACACAAACACACACAACTTCAGTTGAACATGTTATATTTACATGTATATGTCTATCTGTACATTATATGTATATGCATATATATACATGTATATGTTTATGCATATATACATCTATATGTTTATGCATATGTACATATATGCATATTCTTGTATATATACATATATGCATTTACATGTTTAAATGCATTTGCATATACAGTACATGTATATATGCACTTACATATACATGTATATATGCACTTACACATACATGTAAATAGGCACTTACATATACGTGTAATAGGCATGTAAATATAACATGTTCAACTCAAATTGTGTGTGTTTGTGTGTGTGACTGTTTTGTGGTTTCTAAGGACAGTGTTTTGTCAGGACAGTAATGAGCTGTTATCTGATTGTCTGATTACTGTATAGCGTATTGCTGTCCTGACAAAACACTGTCCTTAAAAACCACAAAACAGTCACACACACAAACACACACAACTTCAGTTGAACATGTTATATTTACATGTATATGTCTATCTGTACATTATATGTATATGCATATATATACATGTATATGTTTATGCATATATACATCTATATGTTTATGCATATGTACATATATGCATATTCTTGTATATATACATATATGCATTTACATGTTTAAATGCATTTGCATATACAGTACATGTATATATGCACTTACATATACATGTATATATGCACTTACACATACATGTAAATAGGCACTTACATATACGTGTAATAGGCATGTAAATATAACATGTTCAACTCAAATTGTGTGTGTTTGTGTGTGTGACTGTTTTGTGGTTTCTAAGGACAGTGTTTTGTCAGGACAGTAATGAGCTGTTATCTGATTGTCTGATTACTGTATAGCGTATTGCTGTCCTGACAAAACACTGTCCTTAAAAACCACAAAACAGTCACACACACAAACACACACAACTTCAGTTGAACATGTTATATTTACATGTATATGTCTATCTGTACATTATATGTATATGCATATATATACATGTATATGTTTATGCATATATACATCTATATGTTTATGCATATGTACATATATGCATATTCTTGTATATATACATATATGCATTTACATGTTTAAATGCATTTGCATATACAGTACATGTATATATGCACTTACATATACATGTATATATGCACTTACATATACATGTATATATGCACTTATATATACATGTAATAGGCATGTAAATATAACATGTTCAACTCAAATTGTGTGTGTTTGTGTGTGTGACTGTTTTGTGGTTTCTAAGGACAGTGTTTTGTCAGGACAGTAATGAGCTGTTATCTGATTGTCTGATTACTGTATAGCGTATTGCTGTCCTGACAAAACACTGTCCTTAAAAACCACAAAACGGTCACACACACAAACACACACAACTTCAGTTGAACATGTTATATTTACATGTATATGTCTATCTGAACATTATATGTATATGCATATATATACATGTATATGTTTATGCATATATACATCTATATGTTTATGCATATGTACATATATGCATATTCTTGTATATATACATATATGCATTTACATGTTTAAATGCATTTGCATATACAGTACATGTATATATGCACTTACATATACATGTATATATGCACTTACATATACATGTATATATGCACTTATATATACATGTAATAGGCATGTAAATATAACATGTTCAACTCAAATTGTGTGTGTTTGTGTGTGTGACTGTTTTGTGGTTTCTAAGGACAGTGTTTTGTCAGGACAGTAATGAGCTGTTATCTGATTGTCTGATTATAGCGTATTGCTGTCCTAACAAACCACTGTCCATTAAAACCACAAAACAGTCACACACACAAACACACACAATTTTAGTAGAACATGTTATATTTACATGTATATGTCTATCTGTACAGTATATGCATATATATACATGTATATGCATATATGTATATACACTGTACAGTACATGAATATGCATTTATGATATGCTTATATACATGTATATATGTATATTTGTGTGTATGTATATGACATAGATATCAATTATATAAATAATGCAGGGATTGTTAAGTATGACTTCAATATTATTAGTCACAGTTTTTAAATTTATAGTTTTCTTTCATTCAGCTAATTTTAATTTCATCTTAGTCCACCTATCATGAGAGGAGTTTTGTAAATACTCTGTCCATTTATCTTTCCTTTATGTGAGATGGATACTTGGGCCAAAAACAAACAATCATGTAATGTTTATTGGTTTACATGTGACAGCAGCTATCATCAAAATGTAGAATTTCCTCTAAATATAAGTATAAATGATCTCTTACAGATGTCATGTGAACACGTCCAGAGTCAGGAGATCGCAGGTAGCCAGAAGCACGATCAACTTCCTTTAAACACGAATACCAAGGTACATTTTAGTTCTTGTGTTCCTAAACAGAATTACTTGCTACGTGTGGTTTCATCAACCTTAATGTTCAATTAGGTGTGTATAGGAGTGTACTATGGTTTTTATGGACAGTTGTTTGTTTGGACAGTCAGACGCTATAAACAATCAGACAATCAATCAGATAACAGCTCATTACTGTCCTGACAAAACACTGTCCTTAAAAACCACAAAACAGTCACACACACAAACACACACAACTTCAGTTGAACATGTTATATTTACATGTATATGTCTATCTGTACATTATATGTATATGCATATATATACATGTATATGTTTATGCATATATACATCTATATGTTTATGCATATGTACATATATGCATATTCTTGTATATATACATATATGCATTTACATGTTTAAATGCATTTGCATATACAGTACATGTATATATGCACTTACATATACATGTATATATGCACTTACACATACATGTAAATAGGCACTTACATATACGTGTAATAGGCATGTAAATATAACATGTTCAACTCAAATTGTGTGTGTTTGTGTGTGTGACTGTTTTGTGGTTTCTAAGGACAGTGTTTTGTCAGGACAGTAATGAGCTGTTATCTGATTGTCTGATTACTGTATAGCGTATTGCTGTCCTGACAAAACACTGTCCTTAAAAACCACAAAACAGTCACACACACAAACACACACAACTTCAGTTGAACATGTTATATTTACATGTATATGTCTATCTGTACATTATATGTATATGCATATATATACATGTATATGTTTATGCATATATACATCTATATGTTTATGCATATGTACATATATGCATATTCTTGTATATATACATATATGCATTTACATGTTTAAATGCATTTGCATATACAGTACATGTATATATGCACTTACATATACATGTATATATGCACTTACACATACATGTAAATAGGCACTTACATATACGTGTAATAGGCATGTAAATATAACATGTTCAACTCAAATTGTGTGTGTTTGTGTGTGTGACTGTTTTGTGGTTTCTAAGGACAGTGTTTTGTCAGGACAGTAATGAGCTGTTATCTGATTGTCTGATTATAGCGTATTGCTGTCCTAACAAACCACTGTCCATTAAAACCACAAAACAGTCACACACACAAACACACACAATTTTAGTAGAACATGTTATATTTACATGTATATGTCTATCTGATATGCATATATACATTTATATGCATATATGTATATACACTGTACAGTACATGAATATGCATTTATGATATGCTTATATACATGTATATATGTATATTTGTGTGTATGTATATGACATAGATATCAATTATATAAATAATGCAGGGATTGTTAAGTATGACTTCAATATTATTAGTCACAGTTTTTTAATTTATAGTTTTCTTTCATTCAGCTAATTTTAATTTCATCTTAGTCCACCTATCATGAGAGGAGTTTTGTAAATACTCTGTCCATTTATCTTTCCTTTATGTGAGATGGATACTTGGGCCAAAAACAAACAATCATGTAATGTTTATTGGTTTACATGTGACAGCAGCTATCATCAAAATGTAGAATTTCCTCTAAATATAAGTATAAATGATCTCTTACAGATGTCATGTGAACACGTCCAGAGTCAGGAGATCGCAGGTAGCCAGAAGCACGATCAACTTCCTTTAAACACGAATACCAAGGTACATTTTAGTTCTTGTGTTCCTAAACAGAATTACTTGCTACGTGTGGTTTCATCAACCTTAATGTTCAATTAGGTGTGTATAGGAGTGTACTATGGTTTTTATGGACAGTTGTTTGTTTGGACAGTCAGACGCTATAAACAATCAGACAATCAATCAGATAACAGCTCATTACTGTCCTGACAAAACACTGTCCTTAAAAACCACAAAACAGTCACACACACAAACACACACAACTTCAGTTGAACATGTTATATTTACATGTATATGTCTATCTGTACATTATATGTATATGCATATATATACATGTATATGTTTATGCATATATACATCTATATGTTTATGCATATGTACATATATGCATATTCTTGTATATATACATATATGCATTTACATGTTTAAATGCATTTGCATATACAGTACATGTATATATGCACTTACATATACATGTATATATGCACTTACACATACATGTAAATAGGCACTTACATATACGTGTAATAGGCATGTAAATATAACATGTTCAACTCAAATTGTGTGTGTTTGTGTGTGTGACTGTTTTGTGGTTTCTAAGGACAGTGTTTTGTCAGGACAGTAATGAGCTGTTATCTGATTGTCTGATTACTGTATAGCGTATTGCTGTCCTGACAAAACACTGTCCTTAAAAACCACAAAACAGTCACACACACAAACACACACAACTTCAGTTGAACATGTTATATTTACATGTATATGTCTATCTGTACATTATATGTATATGCATATATATACATGTATATGTTTATGCATATATACATCTATATGTTTATGCATATGTACATATATGCATATTCTTGTATATATACATATATGCATTTACATGTTTAAATGCATTTGCATATACAGTACATGTATATATGCACTTACATATACATGTATATATGCACTTACACATACATGTAAATAGGCACTTACATATACGTGTAATAGGCATGTAAATATAACATGTTCAACTCAAATTGTGTGTGTTTGTGTGTGTGACTGTTTTGTGGTTTCTAAGGACAGTGTTTTGTCAGGACAGTAATGAGCTGTTATCTGATTGTCTGATTACTGTATAGCGCAGACCTGGGCATTGTAAGGCCCCAGGGCCACATGCGGCCCTTTGGTTGACTCTGACCGGCCCCCATAAGGGGAGTTACAACAAAAACATAGTTTCTAATTTTACCTCATTTGTGGACTGCATTGCTTTAATTTTGATGTCTTTTTAAAATTCACGTACAAAATGATGCAATATGTAAATCAAGACATGCGCAATGTGCATGATCGAATTGTTGTCAAGTCACAAGACAACGTTAGCCCTCAAAAATGTCCACTCATGCTTTATATTTTGTTGATTAATCATAACTAATACTTTTACCAGTTTGTCTAAACAATGATATTTACTGCTTTTAATAAAGAAATACTATTAATATGCAGTATTGAATTATGTCATTTCGCACGGCCCCCCACAATATTTTCTATTTCTCATGTGGCCCCATGGAAAAAATAATTGCCCACCCCTGGTATAGCGTATTGCTGTCCTGACAAAACACTGTCCTTAAAAACCACAAAACAGTCACACACACAAACACACACAACTTCAGTTGAACATGTTATATTTACATGTATATGTCTATCTGTACATTATATGTATATGCATATATATACATGTATATGTTTATGCATATATACATCTATATGTTTATGCATATGTACATATATGCATATTCTTGTATATATACATATATGCATTTACATGTTTAAATGCATTTGCATATACAGTACATGTATATATGCACTTACATATACATGTATATATGCACTTACATATACATGTATATATGCACTTATATATACATGTAATAGGCATGTAAATATAACATGTTCAACTCAAATTGTGTGTGTTTGTGTGTGTGACTGTTTTGTGGTTTCTAAGGACAGTGTTTTGTCAGGACAGTAATGAGCTGTTATCTGATTGTCTGATTACTGTATAGCGTATTGCTGTCCTGACAAAACACTGTCCTTAAAAACCACAAAACGGTCACACACACAAACACACACAACTTCAGTTGAACATGTTATATTTACATGTATATGTCTATCTGAACATTATATGTATATGCATATATATACATGTATATGTTTATGCATATATACATCTATATGTTTATGCATATGTACATATATGCATATTCTTGTATACAGGTAGTCCCCGAATTACGAGCGCTCTGATCTGCGAGGTTCCAGACTTACGAGCTGCACATTTTTGGAAAAAACGAAAAAAATACTGAGTTTTCATGTGTTTTTTCACTACAGTTAGTTAGTTAAGCATATAAACACACGTTTCCGATCATTTTTATGCACTCAAAAGTAGTTTTTAGATGAAAATAGAGTGTTTTTAGGCGCGCTAGCGAAAACCGTTCCAATTTACGAGCGGATTTCCGGATTTACGAGCGAAATGGCGGCCGTTCCAAATTACGAGATTTCCGGTTTACGAGCGCCTCGTTGTAACGGATCTCGCTCGTAAATCGGGGACTACCTGTATATACATATATGCATTTACATGTTTAAATGCATTTGCATATACAGTACATGTATATATGCACTTACATATACATGTATATATGCACTTACATATACATGTATATATGCACTTATATATACATGTAATAGGCATGTAAATATAACATGTTCAACTCAAATTGTGTGTGTTTGTGTGTGTGACTGTTTTGTGGTTTCTAAGGACAGTGTTTTGTCAGGACAGTAATGAGCTGTTATCTGATTGTCTGATTATAGCGTATTGCTGTCCTAACAAACCACTGTCCATTAAAACCACAAAACAGTCACACACACAAACACACACAATTTTAGTAGAACATGTTATATTTACATGTATATGTCTATCTGTACAGTATATGCATATATATACATGTATATGCATATATGTATATACACTGTACAGTACATGAATATGCATTTATGATATGCTTATATACATGTATATATGTATATTTGTGTGTATGTATATGACATAGATATCAATTATATAAATAATGCAGGGATTGTTAAGTATGACTTCAATATTATTAGTCACAGTTTTTAAATTTATAGTTTTCTTTCATTCAGCTAATTTTAATTTCATCTTAGTCCACCTATCATGAGAGGAGTTTTGTAAATACTCTGTCCATCCATCTTTCCTTTATGTGAGATGGATACTTTGGCCAAAAACAAACAATCATGTAATGTTTATTGGTTTACATGTGACAGCAGCTATCATCAAAATGTAGAATTTCCTCTAAATATAAGTATAAATGATCTCTTACAGATGTCATGTGAACACGTCCAGAGTCAGGAGATCGCAGGTAGCCAGAAGCACGATCAACTTCCTTTAAACACGAATACCAAGGTACATTTTAGTTCTTGTGTTCCTAAACAGAATTACTTGCTACGTGTGGTTTCATCAACCTTAATGTTCAATTATGTGTGTATAGGAGTGTACTATGGTTTTTATGGACAGTTGTTTGTTTGGACAGTCAGACGCTATAAACAATCAGACAATCAATCAGATAACAGCTCATTACTGTCCTGACAAAACACTGTCCTTAAAAACCACAAAACAGTCACACACACAAACACACACAACTTCAGTTGAACATGTTATATTTACATGTATATGTCTATCTGTACATTATATGTATATGCATATATATACATGTATATGTTTATGCATATATACATCTATATGTTTATGCATATGTACATATATGCATATTCTTGTATATATACATATATGCATTTACATGTTTAAATGCATTTGCATATACAGTACATGTATATATGCACTTACATATACATGTATATATGCACTTACACATACATGTAAATAGGCACTTACATATACGTGTAATAGGCATGTAAATATAACATGTTCAACTCAAATTGTGTGTGTTTGTGTGTGTGACTGTTTTGTGGTTTCTAAGGACAGTGTTTTGTCAGGACAGTAATGAGCTGTTATCTGATTGTCTGATTACTGTATAGCGTATTGCTGTCCTGACAAAACACTGTCCTTAAAAACCACAAAACAGTCACACACACAAACACACACAACTTCAGTTGAACATGTTATATTTACATGTATATGTCTATCTGTACATTATATGTATATGCATATATATACATGTATATGTTTATGCATATATACATCTATATGTTTATGCATATGTACATATATGCATATTCTTGTATATATACATATATGCATTTACATGTTTAAATGCATTTGCATATACAGTACATGTATATATGCACTTACATATACATGTATATATGCACTTACACATACATGTAAATAGGCACTTACATATACGTGTAATAGGCATGTAAATATAACATGTTCAACTCAAATTGTGTGTGTTTGTGTGTGTGACTGTTTTGTGGTTTCTAAGGACAGTGTTTTGTCAGGACAGTAATGAGCTGTTATCTGATTGTCTGATTACTGTATAGCGCAGACCTGGGCATTGTAAGGCCCCAGGGCCACATGCGGCCCTTTGGTTGACTCTGACCGGCCCCCATAAGGGGAGTTACAACAAAAACATAGTTTCTAATTTTACCTCATTTGTGGACTGCATTGCTTTAATTTTGATGTCTTTTTAAAATTCACGTACAAAATGATGCAATATGTAAATCAAGACATGCGCAATGTGCATGATCGAATTGTTGTCAAGTCACAAGACAACGTTAGCCCTCAAAAATGTCCACTCATGCTTTATATTTTGTTGATTAATCATAACTAATACTTTTACCAGTTTGTCTAAACAATGATATTTACTGCTTTTAATAAAGAAATACTATTAATATGCAGTATTGAATTATGTCATTTCGCACGGCCCCCCACAATATTTTCTATTTCTCATGTGGCCCCATGGAAAAAATAATTGCCCACCCCTGGTATAGCGTATTGCTGTCCTGACAAAACACTGTCCTTAAAAACCACAAAACAGTCACACACACAAACACACACAACTTCAGTTGAACATGTTATATTTACATGTATATGTCTATCTGTACATTATATGTATATGCATATATATACATGTATATGTTTATGCATATATACATCTATATGTTTATGCATATGTACATATATGCATATTCTTGTATATATACATATATGCATTTACATGTTTAAATGCATTTGCATATACAGTACATGTATATATGCACTTACATATACATGTATATATGCACTTACATATACATGTATATATGCACTTATATATACATGTAATAGGCATGTAAATATAACATGTTCAACTCAAATTGTGTGTGTTTGTGTGTGTGACTGTTTTGTGGTTTCTAAGGACAGTGTTTTGTCAGGACAGTAATGAGCTGTTATCTGATTGTCTGATTACTGTATAGCGTATTGCTGTCCTGACAAAACACTGTCCTTAAAAACCACAAAACGGTCACACACACAAACACACACAACTTCAGTTGAACATGTTATATTTACATGTATATGTCTATCTGAACATTATATGTATATGCATATATATACATGTATATGTTTATGCATATATACATCTATATGTTTATGCATATGTACATATATGCATATTCTTGTATACAGGTAGTCCCCGAATTACGAGCGCTCTGATCTGCGAGGTTCCAGACTTACGAGCTGCACATTTTTGGAAAAAACGAAAAAAATACTGAGTTTTCATGTGTTTTTTCACTACAGTTAGTTAGTTAAGCATATAAACACACGTTTCCGATCATTTTTATGCACTCAAAAGTAGTTTTTAGATGAAAATAGAGTGTTTTTAGGCGCGCTAGCGAAAACCGTTCCAATTTACGAGCGGATTTCCGGATTTACGAGCGAAATGGCGGCCGTTCCAAATTACGAGATTTCCGGTTTACGAGCGCCTCGTTGTAACGGATCTCGCTCGTAAATCGGGGACTACCTGTATATACATATATGCATTTACATGTTTAAATGCATTTGCATATACAGTACATGTATATATGCACTTACATATACATGTATATATGCACTTACATATACATGTATATATGCACTTATATATACATGTAATAGGCATGTAAATATAACATGTTCAACTCAAATTGTGTGTGTTTGTGTGTGTGACTGTTTTGTGGTTTCTAAGGACAG
Organism: Garcialebias charrua; assembly: GCA_038048925.1. Taxonomy (NCBI): domain Eukaryota; kingdom Metazoa; phylum Chordata; class Actinopteri; order Cyprinodontiformes; family Rivulidae; genus Garcialebias; species Garcialebias charrua. Next base: position 11,835 of record JBBPBX010092079.1, read on the forward strand.
TGTTTTGTCAGGACAGTAATGAGCTGTTATCTGATTGTCTGATTATAGCGTATTGCTGTCCTAACAAACCACTGTCCATTAAAACCACAAAACAGTCACACACACAAACACACACAATTTTAGTAGAACATGTTATATTTACATGTATATGTCTATCTGTACAGTATATGCATATATATACATGTATATGCATATATGTATATACACTGTACAGTACATGAATATGCATTTATGATATGCTTATATACATGTATATATGTATATTTGTGTGTATGTATATGACATAGATATCAATTATATAAATAATGCAGGGATTGTTAAGTATGACTTCAATATTATTAGTCACAGTTTTTAAATTTATAGTTTTCTTTCATTCAGCTAATTTTAATTTCATCTTAGTCCACCTATCATGAGAGGAGTTTTGTAAATACTCTGTCCATCCATCTTTCCTTTATGTGAGATGGATACTTTGGCCAAAAACAAACAATCATGTAATGTTTATTGGTTTACATGTGACAGCAGCTATCATCAAAATGTAGAATTTCCTCTAAATATAAGTATAAATGATCTCTTACAGATGTCATGTGAACACGTCCAGAGTCAGGAGATCGCAGGTAGCCAGAAGCACGATCAACTTCCTTTAAACACGAATACCAAGGTACATTTTAGTTCTTGTGTTCCTAAACAGAATTACTTGCTACGTGTGGTTTCATCAACCTTAATGTTCAATTAGGTGTGTATAGGAGTGTACTATGGTTTTTATGGACAGTTGTTTGTTTGGACAGTCAGACGCTATAAACAATCAGACAATCAATCAGATAACAGCTCATTACTGTCCTGACAAAACACTGTCCTTAAAAACCACAAAACAGTCACACACACAAACACACACAACTTCAGTTGAACATGTTATATTTACATGTATATGTCTATCTGTACATTATATGTATATGCATATATATACATGTATATGTTTATGCATATATACATCTATATGTTTATGCATATGTACATATATGCATATTCTTGTATATATACATATATGCATTTACATGTTTAAATGCATTTGCATATACAGTACATGTATATATGCACTTACATATACATGTATATATGCACTTACACATACATGTAAATAGGCACTTACATATACGTGTAATAGGCATGTAAATATAACATGTTCAACTCAAATTGTGTGTGTTTGTGTGTGTGACTGTTTTGTGGTTTCTAAGGACAGTGTTTTGTCAGGACAGTAATGAGCTGTTATCTGATTGTCTGATTACTGTATAGCGTATTGCTGTCCTGACAAAACACTGTCCTTAAAAACCACAAAACAGTCACACACACAAACACACACAACTTCAGTTGAACATGTTATATTTACATGTATATGTCTATCTGTACATTATATGTATATGCATATATATACATGTATATGTTTATGCATATATACATCTATATGTTTATGCATATGTACATATATGCATATTCTTGTATATATACATATATGCATTTACATGTTTAAATGCATTTGCATATACAGTACATGTATATATGCACTTACATATACATGTATATATGCACTTACACATACATGTAAATAGGCACTTACATATACGTGTAATAGGCATGTAAATATAACATGTTCAACTCAAATTGTGTGTGTTTGTGTGTGTGACTGTTTTGTGGTTTCTAAGGACAGTGTTTTGTCAGGACAGTAATGAGCTGTTATCTGATTGTCTGATTACTGTATAGCGTATTGCTGTCCTGACAAAACACTGTCCTTAAAAACCACAAAACGGTCACACACACAAACACACACAACTTCAGTTGAACATGTTATATTTACATGTATATGTCTATCTGAACATTATATGTATATGCATATATATACATGTATATGTTTATGCATATATACATCTATATGTTTATGCATATGTACATATATGCATATTCTTGTATATATACATA
>JBBPBX010092080.1:0-13805 GCA_038048925.1 Garcialebias charrua
TGGAAAGAAAAAACTCCCTTTTTACAGGAAGAAATCTCCAGCAGAACCAGGAACAGGACGCGCGGCCATTTGCTTCGACCTGCTGGGTTTGAGAGGACAGGAAGGAGAGACAAACTGACAAAGATTGACAGGTCCAGATGTAGGTGCAGGTGTACACCCTATTGGAAGAAAGACACACACACACACACAAACACATCATGGGTAGAAAAAATTACAAATACGACACAGTTAGAGTAAGTAAAGACAGCAGCAGAATGAATAAATGTGGTCAGTTTGTCCTCCTGCAGTCTAAGCCTAGCAGCATAAGGGATAGTTCAGGAAACCCAAGTCGACCCTAACTATAGTTTAGTTTAGTTTATTTATTCATTCATTTTATAATAAAATACAAAAACAATTAACATATATACAATAAGAAAAAAAATATATATATATAAAATGAAAGGCAGCAGATGAAGAAAAAATCTTATTTTATCTGCCCCTTATTCTCTAATAAACAATTCATACAACCAATTTCTTTAAATACCAAACAAAATGAACAACTCATTTAACTTCCTTTATCTCATAAAATTTCTGAATTCAAACTCCATTTAGATATATGTTTTTAACAATTTAACCTTAACCATTCTTTTAAATACAACCATTGATTTAGCTTCTTTAACATCTGTCTCCACTACAGCGGTCTCCAAGTCATTCCATAACCCAACTCCCTGAATTATGGTAGACCTTCCCTTTAAACTAGTTCTAAACTGAGGTTTCACAAACATATCTATCCCTTTAAGATTATAACAACTCCGTCTTTTGACAAAATGCATCTGAATATTTGAAGGCAGTGTATTATTCTGTGCTCTGTACATAACTAACAAAATATTCTAATCCACCAAATCATAGAACTTCAGCAATTTGATTTGATAAAAATAATACACTTGATAGATGATAGTAATGTTTTCTAGTGATAATTCTAACAACTCTTTTCTGCAAAACGAAAATAGAGTTTGTAATTGATTTGCATGCCTTTCCCCAAACACTAACACAATAAATTAAACGTGGAATAATACTTGTGTTATACAACAAATACAGTGCCTTTTCATTCAATAAATCTCTGATTCTGTAAAATATCGCAATAGATTTAGAGATTTTCGCTTTAAAGGTTCAGTCTGCAGTTTCTGTAGAACATCAGCACTTAGAAAAAATTTCAACAAGCAAAGCATTCTGATCCCTCCCCCTCAGAGCCATATATGGCTCTGCCCCCTTGTGGTCTGTTAAAATTCAAATTCAAGCTCTGTTTTTATTGGCTGATTCAAATTCAAGCTCGGTTTTTATTGGCTGGTTACAAACTTTGTTTTTATTGGCTGGAAAATGGCGGGTCACTTTTTCTTTTTAGAAATGCTTATTTACCACCTGGAGAAGCAAGGGGACAATATTTTTTTTTAGTTTTTTTCAGAGATTACTCTCTAACATCAATCTAGTGACAGAGTGAAGAAATATGTTAAAAATTTATTGTTAGAAAAGTTACATATAGCAGCTTTAACAGAACTTCTATGTTGTTTCCATGACAATTTGTCATCAATGATGACACCCAAGAATTTCACCTCATGAACTCTATGAATCTCAGAGCCCTCAATCTGAAATGGAACATCAATAGATGTATTTCTTAACTATATAGGATTTATCAAAAAAGAAAGATTTAAGCCTAATCTTAAAAGGTGTCAGCCTCATGGACAGAAACTAATAACTCTGCCTCCCATTCTGCTTTTGGAAACTCTAGGAAACACAAGTAAACCTGCAAAGAGAACAAAGTGCTCTGTTAGGAAAATATGGAACAATAAGATCTGTATTAATAACATCTTACAGATGTTCATCTAAAATTTGATGTAGTAGTTGCTGAGAGTATTTACAACACATATTTTGTGCACTATCTCATGATGAAATTGCATTTAATGTTATTTTTAAAATTTGATCAAAATAGCTAATATTGGCGATATGCAGTCCTGTAAGAAAATGAGCCATTCAGTTATTACAGTGCTGTTTTAAACAGGCTAAAATACAAAGTAAAAATACAATTCTTTTTTTATGATGGTGTGAGTTTCTAGCAGTCAGAAGGCACAGTGGATTAAAACAAAACTTTATTTATCACAAATTGACACACGCAGGCAGTTGACCTCCACATTAGGAGAAATTAAAAACACTGGAGAACCCTCAGGCAGTAAAGTCGGCACCTATAAATGTTCACCAGGCAGTCGGGGGGTTTGGCTGCCTTCCTCAAGAGCACTTTAACACTGGAGTGGGATATTCACTTCTCCACATGGAAATAAATGAGTCAAAATAACAAATGGGCAACCTCCTGGTCTAAAACCACATCTCTTGTGTCTAAGCCATGGCTGCCCCCAGGCTTTAATGACTTTATGAAAGTCTTAATATTGATTTTGGACTGCACACAGGAGGTGTGAGGACTATAAAAGCCCCCCACTGTTCGGCTGCAGCTAAGATTTCTTTTGTAAACTGGGGCAGTGAAGAATGCTAGAGAATTACAATTAGCACAAATGCCAGTGACTGTTTCAGTCAAATCCCCAGGTGTTAAAATGAAAATAAAATTCTGGAGGAAAACCTTTTATTTAAAAACTGCAAAAAATAATAAACCAATGGACTTTTTTTTTTTCTCCTGGAAATTGATTTTTGTGTGAGGAGAAAAATGATCTTGCGGTCCTCCACAGACAGTTCCATCCTCCGTGAGTTGTAATTCCTATAAAAAGACACCTCAGCAGCCTTCATCCTTTACTTAATAAAACAAACACCCATGCAGTTTATGTAACCACCACAAAACCCTGTCATCATAATTTATAAAATATAATAACTAATAAAAAAAACTGCATGCAATCTCATCACTGCATTTGTTAGAAGAAGCAGCAATAAGTTGCCTTGTTACAGACGTTTGCTGTTAAGAGATTGCTTACTGAATTTAGTTCATTCCAACCAAATACAAATTCACAAAACAAGCTAAATCTAAACAAACTTTAAATGGTGTATTTACCTTTTTATTTCTGTTCAGGTTTATTACAAATGTCTTCACCCTGGAGAGGCAGTCATCTGTAACAGGGCACCTTTTCGTTCTTTTATTCACATAATAATAAGTGCAATGTTCTTCACACAGAAATCAATGATTTAAATCTACAAAACACAAACACAAATCAGAGACGCTCAGTGTGCACGTCTCTCTGCTCTGCACACAAAAGGGTAGTTCAGAATTATGAGCTAATCTAATGTTCAAACATGGTGCGTGAGGAAAGCACAATACATGCTGAACACCATCAAATAAAAACAAACTCATATTTAATGACCGCAACAGCACCCGCTTCGAACGTTATCAACCATTAAATGGTAATTATCAGTTAGGCTATTATCATCCCCATATGTAGCGGTCAGACTGCCCCTCCTGTACCTCCTAGTAGGTTTAAAGGTACGTTGTCACCGTTGGTAGCGATGACAGCAGGCTCCATCTTTAGTTACGTGTTAAAGTTTATAGTAAAGGGTCTGGCGTTAGGTTTAGGATCTTGTGTTAGGTTTAGGCACAAGGGTAAGGGGGTTAAGTTTAGGGTTGATTCCTCTGGGTCAGGTGTAAGGTTAGGTTTAGGAAAACGGTTACATAAGCTAAAAAAACACTTCCGGGTTTACAGAAACACGCTGCCTACTCACAGCGATAATAACGCTGATAACGTTATTTTAAACATGCTAGGCGGTAGATTGGACAGTTTTGCGGCTATATGTGGGGATGATGACAGCTAATAACGCCCATTGAATGGACTGGCAACATCCGAAGCCGCTGAACAATTTGGGGGTTTACGGTATCCCAAGTTTGTTTCAATTACTTTGGACGAAACACATTATTGGCACGTCTGAAACAACATCTGGCCTGGCTCATGAAGTGGCTGTGGCCCCTGTGTGTTGGTTTCACGAAACCTTTTCTAGAAACAAGCGAGTTGACTGGGTCAGTTTTTCAAACTGATTAAATCCCATTTACTTGAATCTCTTTTTGATTTTGCAACATATTCTCTTCTTGAACCCTAACTTTTTTATAAGATTAAAGTTGTAGAATTTAACGAAGTAAGGCACATCGCATGGGAGTTTGCCCATCCAGTCTACATGGGTTTTGTGGACTTGAGATGACATCTGACCGTGTTCCTCTGGGTGCACTGTGAGGGGGGCTCTCTGAGTATGGGATTGGGGGCCCGTTGCTATGGGCTGTTCGGTCCCTATACAAGCGGTGCAAGAGTTTGGTTCACTTTGCCAGTAGTAGGTCAGACCCCTTCTGGGTTGGAATTGGACTCAGCCAAGGTTGCCTGTTGTTACCGATTCTGTTCACAACTTTTATGGACAGAATTTCTCGGTGCAGCCAGGGGGCAGAGGGATCCTGGTTCGGTGGCCTCAGGATTCCATCTCTGCTCTTTGCAGATGATGTGGTCCTGTTGGCGTCTTTGTGTCCTGAGCTGAGCTGTAAGGCAAGGCTTTCTGTTTGCTGGAGGTTTCTTCCTGTTAAAAGGGAGTTTTTCCTTCCCACTGTTGCCACTGTGCTTGCTCAGGATGGGAGACTGCAAAGAAGTGAAGTTTCAACTTCTCTGAAGGCTTCCTTAGATAGAGAACTTTATCAGTTGGCTTTTCGATGTATGTGAATGTTCCTGTAAAGTGCCCCGAGACAACTTTGTTGTGCTATATAAATACACTGATTTGAATTTTATTTTATTTTATTTACCCGTTGGTCTGTTACTACCCTCACCTCTGGTTAGTGACCAAAAGAATGAGATCACAGATACAGGCAGTTGAAATGAGTTTCCTCCGGAGGGTAGCCGGACTCTCCCTTAGAGACGGGGTGAAACGTTCAGTTATCTGGGAGCGACTCAGAGTAGAACCGCTGCTCCTCCACATCGATTGGAGCCAGTTGAGGTGGTTCGGGCATCTGGTAAGGATGCTCCTCGGACACCTCCCTAGGGAGGTGTTTCGGGAATGTTTGACTTGGAGGAGACCCCGGGGAAGACGCAGGACACGCTGGATAGTCTCGGTTGGCCTGGAACGCATCCTAAAAGAGCTAGAAGAGGTGGCTGTTGAAAGAGATGTCTGGGCCTCCCTGCTCAAACTGCTGCTCCCACGACCCGACTTCAGAACAAACAGAAGATGATGGATGGATGGATGGATGGATGGATGGAGGGTACATCGTCTCCTGCCATATTTGGCAGTTTTAGACTAAGACCATGTTGTGTTTGGAAATTATGTGATTGCAACCGTTTTGGTCCAACCTTAAAAATAACTTTAAGCGCAGTCTCATGCAATATCATGAGATGTCATGCTCAGAGTACGTGTGTGAAGAACTCTCAGATTTTACCCACCAAACATCTGTATTTCTGTGTTAGATACATCAAATTCAAATGTTTTGAAAGTTTCATTAAAATGTGTCTGACGGTTCATGATTTTTCTTTTTTTTTTAACTTTTATTTTTGCTATTTTGCACAAGCACACACAGACAGGGACAAAAACATCACTGTCTGTCTTTGCCTTTTGGTGGTGGCAGCAGGCAGGGAAGATATAAAAAACGTTTTGTGAGCAGTTTTGTCAAATAAAATTCTTGTTCTTTTGTTTGTTTTTTTGGTCTCAAGAAAAAAAAAAAAGATCTACCTTCAAGTCCAGCATTTTGAGAACAGAACTGTCCTGTTTAAGTAAAAAAAAAAAAAAAGGGGTGAATAACAACCAAAAATAGCTCCATTCTTGGGCTGTCACCGGGGTTACGCTTCACCATCACCTGGTATTGTGGGACTGTGTGCAGCTGAAAGCTGGTAAGTGGGCCTGGGCTTTTTCTGAGTCATATTCCCATAGCTGTCGTTTTTAAAAGCAGTATCTCACAGAAGAGCAACACTATTCAAGGTAAAAGTTACACGTTACTGCCACTACACTGTTTTCTTCACTTTCTTGCTGAGTAACAGCTCTTAACAAAAAAAAAAAAAAGGTAATGTTCTTTGAATCTGGAAGGAGCCTTGACTAGTTTCTAGAAAGCATATTTTTTCATTAATATTATCGTTTTATGTCAGCTGTCATTTTGTTTTGTCCTCTTCTTTTATTATAGTGAGATGTCCTTGCAAAAAAAAAAATCACTTCAGTTTCACTGAATGCACGTCTAGTTTCCGCTTTCTAAACAATATTTATGCTGCGTTTGTGCATCTGTGTCAACAAACTCTTGATAAATCTTTTCAATGACTGATATTTTTACTCACAGCGCACAACAGAGAGAGAGAGAGAGCGGGAAAAGAAGAATGGATGAGAGAATAAGACCTTGAGTCAGTCAGGGAATAAGAAGAATAAAAAGATGATTTTGCAGGTGGATTTGATTCCCTCAGACAACTCCAAGGAGACTGACACAGGTGGAATATTAATGAGAAAAGTCTTTGTGTAACGTGTGTGTATACACGTGTGTGTGTGTGGTGATGGAGCGAGGAGCAAGGAGAGCAAAAGAGAAATGGAGAAATGTCAATGAGTAGAACAGGGACACGAAAGAGGAGGGAAAAAAAGGATGAAGGAGAGCAGAAGAGCCTGAAAGAAAAACAGATGGAAGGCGTGAGAGACCGGCGAGCTAATGGCAGAAGACAATAAGAAAGAGACAAAAGGAAATGATAGATAAGAGGCAAAGAAATGGTGCCGACATTAAAGGGAAAGGAGCGCGAGGGAGAGAATAACAACCCGGGAGACAAAAATGTTGGGAAGGTCGTAGAATAAAGTCAGACACAATAACACAAATGAAAAGGACACTTTGCAACAACTTTCAAACTAAATTGAATAAAATAAACCTAACGTGTCTTTAAATGCAACATCTAGTGTCTTTATAAATGTACTTTTTTATCGTTACAATAACACATGAAGAATATGAACTAAATTAACATATGACAAAAACACAAGAAGGTGATTTTATTTATTTATTTATTTACAAAATATGCTTTTTAGTTTAGATTCAGACATTTCAATGACCCTTCTCCCTTACTTGAAAAATAAAAAATGCATTCCTGCTCCAACTACGAGATGCAAACAGATATGCACATCTGCAAACGTTTACAAGGGGTTGAGAAAATACTACAAAATGTGTACGGTATTGGCATGTCACCCAGAAGGAATTAGGGAGCACACCTGTATTTCAGGGCAACTCAGAAGAAAACAAAAAACAAGAAACTTTTTTTTGTTTCAAGATCAAACTTGAAATGATGAGATAATGTTGAAATTAAACCAACGTTCTTGTTCAATAATCCAGGTATAAAATCCAACAATGTTCAGTCAGGTCATATGGATGGTTTCTTTTTATTGTTGTTGTGCTGAGACGTTTCATCCTTCATCCAAAGGACTTCTTCAGTCTGAGAGGCAGTTTGACAGTTTGAGTTGACGGGGGAGAGGGCAGGCCCCGGAGGCCATCTTAGCACCAGCAAGCTGTCCCCGCCCCCCACTATGAAGTATGCTGTTTGCACGAATCAGTTTTATTTGGTGGCTTCTCTAATTGAGGAAGTCCTTTGGATGAAGGGCGAAACGTCTCAACACAACAAAAGAAACCGTCCAGATGACCTGATCACTGGATGTTGAAATTGCCTTTTCAAAATAAAGTTCAAATGGTGGGAACGTATAAAAGGGGGAATCAAAACCTAAACCACCACTTACACGAAGAGCTACGATATCCATAGGTTTAACTGTGACTTTAAACGTTAGGGATGTAATTAAATCACCGTCTGTTATTTTGATAATTAATAAGTTCTTTCAGCGTACAGTCCAACAATGTAGCATGGAGCTGCACAGAACACGTAAATAACTTCTCAAACTTTCTTGTAGTTTAGGCAGAAGCATGAGTTTCACCAGAGAACAACAATAACTTATAACCAAGTTATTTTGAAGAGTGCCTGTGTAAAGGAATTTAGGAGGTCAGTATTAAACTGACACCCTTTACCTTAATTATTTACTTATTCAGATTGAATAGTAATTTACGGATTCTTTTCTTTTTCAGTTTACCCAATATTTCTGGGATCAGTTTATGATGGACAAATAAACCATGAAGTGACCAATAGACGTTGATTTTAGTTGGTAGGCCAGGAGACACTACCTTTTATTTAAAATAAATCAACTAAAATTAACACCATTACACTTGATTGATAGATTTCACTTTCTTGCAATTTAACACGCATCAGCACACTTAAATGTAACACAACAGACTTCAGTAATGAGTTGACATATATTACTTTTTATCTGTGGCTCTTAGCTTAAAATGTAGTTACCAGCTTAAATTGAGAGGGAGAAGGAAATAGGAGGAAAATTTGGAAAGATTTTAAGAGGAAGTTTATCTTGCATTTATAAAACCAGATGACACTCTTCCATACGCGTCCAGCTAAGATATCATCACATCTCCAGTAAGCAAACAACTCCTGCTTTACCTTAAGACGTCCATCTCGGTTCTGGTAAAGAGTTGTGGTCAGCCTTGGACGTAACGAGTCGTAGGTCCCGTAAGTCCAAGCTGGACTCCAAACGTGTTTACCCTCTCAGTGTCAGTGATACTTGCTTTAGTCGGCAGACGTCGTGGCAGTCATGGTTTTGGCTCAAGATAACTTATTCCAGAAAGGAATAAACAAAGTTCTGAGCTTACGCTCGGTTCAAAGTGGACTAATAACCAGCATGTCATTAGTCCTTACTGAAGAACGAAGGTCTTTGGCTCTTGACCAAACGTCCGACAGCTTGAAGAGAAAGTTCACATCTCCTCTTCCTTACAGGAACTAAAGGTTCCAGGAAAACTTGAACCCTTAGTAGAGGATCTGAGATCAATGACTTGTCCCTCTCCGATTGGTCCAAAAGAACCAGTCGAGGAGTTCACTTGCTGTTACCAAGATTCAAGGTTACAGCCAGAAGCAGAGAGAAATGTTTAGGAAAAAGACAGACGCATAGTCTCCAATAGGTAAAATACTTGGATTAGCGTCTTAACACTTCTAAAACAAATCTGAAAAGCACAATTTGACATAAAATTCAAACCTGACACCATTATATGGTCAAGTCACACAGTAATGCTCCACATTAAAGAATAACACAGCATAATAGCACATGTGATCATAAGACATATTGTAAATTACAACACTGCTCATGAATAAACACAGGTGATGCTCTGATTATATTTGTATTAGAACAAAATCAAAGATAGAAATAGTCTCTTTTTGAGTGAATCTGTCCTTTGATTCAAACTAATAAAATAAATTGTGTTAAATGTCTGGTTACTGAAAGGGTCAGTGAAAAGCATCACTGAAGAGTTCAAAACACTTCAGTTTGACCCTGGGTAGGTCCACTACACCTGTGCAGCCAAAATCACAACAAAACTTTCAAATAACAATAATAATAATAATAATAATAATTGATGTATAAACTGTATAAGACAGGGAAAATGAATGTGAAGAAGACAAAGGAGATGATTGTGGACTTCAGAAGGAACAAACACACCCATGCCCCACTGAAAATAGGTGGGTCTGCAGTGGAAGTGGTCTCCAGCTACAAATACTTGGGTGTACACATGAATGATAACCTCAGCTGGAGCAACAACACCACCAGCCTGATCAAGAAAGGTCATCAGAGACTCTACTTCCTCAGACGGCTGAGACGAGCTGGTCTGAGCAGCCCAGTCCTCACCTCCTTCTACAGGTGTGCAGTGGAGAGCATCCTGTGCTCCAGCATCAACGTGTGGCATGGAGGCTGCACAGTTGAAGAGAGGAAAGCTCTGCAGAGAGTGGTGAAGGCTGCACAGAAGTCTGTTGGAGTCAGTCTCCCCACCATCACAGACATTTACACCTCCAGATGCAGGAAAAGAGCCACCTGCATCATGAAAGACCTCACTCATCCAGCACACTCACTCTTTGCCCCACTCCCCTCAGGACGGAGGTTGAGGAGCATCAAGTGTAGAACCACTAGACTGAGGAACAGCTTCTACCCTGAGGCTGTTAGACTCATGAATAAATAAAATAAAAAATAAACACTGCAAAATATCACATCATACTGATGCTGATCTGTTTTCTTGTTGCTGTATTCATCTGTGTTCATCTGTGACCATCTGCTCATACAAACTCATGTTCGTGCTGCTGTGTATTACTAGTTGATGCTTTTCTTAGTTAGCTGTGTATTACTAGTTGATGCTTTTCTTAGTTAGTTCTAGATGTTATTACTGTTTTTCTCTTTCATTTGTTGTTGGATGTAACTGGGACCTCGTGTACATAATCTCGTTTTCATCTCATGTACCACATGCGGTGCAAATGACAATAAAGACTCTCTGACTCTCTGACTCTGAAAAGGAACCAAAACCAAAAGAATTGTCGAAGCTGCTGCCAGAAGCTCAATATGGTCCCCGTGGTAACCACACACCTGTGTCTGTCACTCCCTGACTGAAAAGTTAAGACAGACCAAAACGGACTGAAAATTAAGCCTCAGACTAACAGCCACTGTGCAAAACAAGCCTGGTCTTATAAAAGTTTGATCTATGAGTGATAAGAGATACTGACTGAGATACTGTATATGTGAGTTTTTATGTTGTTTCATGTAGGATATGTAACAAGTTAAAAAGACTTCCAGTTTTCAAAAGACTTTTCAGAACTAAAACTTGGCTGGAGTCTGTGGAGGCTTGGCTGTGACTGAGTGAGGGACACCAGGTGGTAGAAGATAAGAACAAATAATCACTACAGTTTGAAGCATAATTTGAATATTTACCAAAAAAGTTATTGGAGCAAAGTTTGTTTGTAAATCTTTTTTTTTTTTAGACATTTAAAAACACACAATGTGTAACATCATCAAATATAATTTGAACATTCCGTTAAAAAAATCCCAAAAATTATACTTTATATAAACTTTGATTCAGTTACAACTGAATGTGCCAATTCAGATTTTGAATACAGCTCTACTTCTCCAGGAACTCAGGTTTCCTGCACAGACCAAATATGTTCGGTTAACTGGTAAATCTGTTTTCCCTAGGTGTGAGTGAGAGAATGATTGTTTGTCTCCATGTGACCCTGTGATGATGAACTTGTGACCGGTCTGGGGTGTCTCCCGCCTCCCTCACAGTGACTGCTGGACATAGAGAGCAGCAACCCACGGCCCAAAAAGGAAAAAAGCAAGTGAATGAATGAATGAAGGAAGGAAGGAAGGAAGGAAGGAAGGAAGGAAGGAAGGAAGGAAGGAAGGAAGGAAGGAAGGAAGGAAGGAAGGAAGGAAGGAAGGAAGGAAGGAAGGATGGAAGGAAGGAAGGAAGAAAGGAAGGATGGATGGATGGATGGATGGTGGAAGAATGGATGGATGGATGGTGGAAGAATGGATGGATGGCTGGAGGGATCAAACGATGAAACATTATATACCATACGTGTCAATTGGTACAGTGACAGCTGGAAAAACCAGGTGAAGTCAAAGTCAAAGTCAAAGTCAAAGTCAACTTTATTGTCAGATCTGCAATATGTACAGTGCAGGACATACACAGGACCGAAATTGCGTTTCTCTCAGTCCCTCGGTGCAACAGTAAACATCTAAACATTGAAACACTGAAACATATAATAATAGACATAAGCATAAAATAGTAAACCTAACACTGTCCTGAGTTTTTTGCATAGTGGTATAAGAGTATGAAAATTTACACCAACTCTAAAACTAAAACATTAAACATTTAATGAACATAATATTGTCCTGAGTTTTTGCATACTAGTATAAAAAAAGAGTATAAAAAGTATAACCAAAATAAACTAAAGGTTTCTAGCATTGACATTTGCAAAGTGGCAAAGCAGCGTATGAGTCAATGTACACAGTATATGTATGAGGTAGTAGTTGATGTTGTTGTAGAGGCAAAAAGTGGCATATGCAGTAAGGCACATTGGGCATCCCTAAATAAGACCGTTCAGAGCACACTGTATATGTACCAGCAGTGGTGTAGATATTAGAGTAGTGTAAATAAATGTAAACAGTAGTAATTACATGTAAGCAGTAGTAATAAAAGTAAACAGTATTAATAAATGTAAACAGAGAATGTAAACAGTATTATGATTATAGGCAGTGATGTAATACAGACATTAGTGCAAGTATGAGAAGTAGTGCAAACTGTATGAGCACATGACCGAGAGTTTAGTGAAAACCCGTTTGATGACACAGAGTCTAGTGTTAAAAACTTTGTGTTGAGTGATAATATGTGAGAAAGTTTTAGTGTTAAGGCAGTTCAAATGGGAGGGGAGGCAGAGCAGGCAGAGTGTTTAGCATTCTGACTGCCTGATGAACAGAGCTGTCTCTCAGTCTGCTGGTTCGAGCCTGGAGACTCCTCAGTCTCCTCCCTGATGGCAGCAGTCTGAAGCAGCTGTGTAGTGGGTGTGTGGGATCACCTGCCATGCGGTGGGCTTTCCGAGTGAGGCGTTTGCTGTGTAAGTCCTGCAGTGAGGGCAAGGAGGTGCCCACGATCTTCTCAGCTGCTCTCACAATGCGCTGGAGGCTCTTGCGGCATGATGCAGTACATGCACCAAACCACACAGTGATGCAGCTGGTCAGGACACTTTCTATGGCACCTCTGTAGAAGGTGCTCATGATGGGGGTTGAAGCTCCAGCCCTTTTCAGCTTGCGAAGAAAGTAGAGACGCTGGTGAGCCTTCTTTGCCAGTGCTGCAGTGTAGTGCAGAATGCAGTGCAGAATGAATGAAGGAAGGAAGGAAGGAAGGAAGGAAGGAAGGAAGGAAGGACAGATGGATGGATGGATGGATGGATGGATGGATGAAACATACCATACATGTCAGTTGGTACAGTGACAGCCTCCCTGTGTTTTTGAGAACTCTCATTTTTACCAGTCTTACCTGTGTGTCCTCTTAGCTCCTCCCACCCTGAGAGTCTGAAACTGGACCTACCTGTACACTCCAGTGTTTCTATAGTAAGGACTGGACCACCTGTTGCCACCTGCCTGCATTCTACTTACCGGTACCTGGATTCTCCATCTTCCTCCCTGTGCTGACAAACTGTCAGAGAAACATTTACATCTACTCTGGAACCGTACTTACAAGTCCTCCTCCTTTTCAGGTTGTTTCCACAGAGCCTCCTGTTAACACCTGCGTATAAAATTACACGTGTAAATAAACCTAACTGACCTTTTATTCCCGAGTTGTGTGAGTCCTGTTTCTCTCAGTCCTCTGTTCTGGTGTTCTTCCCTCACAATTATAAAACAGATGAGATTATACAGCGTGGGAGCCAATAGGAAATTAAACGAAGAACAAAGAATAACTTGGTCAGATGAGAAGAAAAAGCATGAAAATGGACAAAATCAGTGAGAAAAGACTAAACTAAAAAGAAAAAAGCAGGCTTAAGAAAACAGGCTTGATAGTAAGAATCAAAAGGACGGAGGATAATCAGAAGCAGGGTGAGACTGACAGATCGACAGGAGGGAGGGAGCTGATCTGGGTATCAGACCGGCCTCAGAGATCATTTGACAGGAGATGAAATCAGAAGGTGATGAGCAGCAAAACTGAGCAGATGATCAGTCGGGAAAGATGAATGCAGATGAGAAGTGTAGGTGAGGAGATCAAAAGAAGACGGGGAATGGGAGAAAAAAAAAAACAGCGGTGGAAGACTTAAACCTGTGGTGTCACCTTTGCTGGCGCATGACGCCATCGCTCTGCAATGATATGAACACAGACAGCGGGGGCTGCTTCGGATCACATATTTTCACTCGCACTATAAATATCTAGATGTGGCTTTGTTTTTCATGGTGCTTCAGCTGCGGAGCAGGGAGAATACTACTGTGGAGCTGGAGACAAA
>JBBPBX010092081.1:0-13805 GCA_038048925.1 Garcialebias charrua
ATTACAATTTATTCTTTCTGTATGTATTGTGTGTGTTATGTTTAATTTTGTGGACCACAAGTCTGTTGAATAAAGTTGATGATGATGAATAAGCAAAGGTACTATTGCTAATTTGTTTTTTATTCTGGCTCAGTGGTTCGGGAATCAGAATTTATTCTCAAAATTTTTGTTTGATATTTCATTGGTCCTAGTTCTCATTAGTTGCAAAGCATGCTTACATTTTCTAAAACTCACTTTGTTGTGCAAATATCAGATAAAATTGCACCTTAACATGTAATTTTAGCACATTGTTAATGTGAAATATATCTGCAAAAATCTAAAAAAGCTAAGTCTGGTCCTCTGGACATTCAACTTTTGAATGTCCAGAGGACCAGACTTAGCTTTTTTAGATTTTTCTACCTGGATTATTGAGCATGCATCAGGGTATATCTGCAAGAAGTTTTCATTTTCTGTGTTTATTGTATTTGAACTGTATTTATTCTTGTGAACACTACAAATGTCACATATTTTACCCATGTGGTGACGGATAATCGTAAACTCGGTTGATCTGTTGTGTTACTGTAACTTAGACATGTTCAACATTATTTCACAAGAGACTACAAACTGAATTAATCTGCAATAATTTATTTACAGCATGCAGCATCGAAGTAACACTTGGGCAAAAGTAGATGCATTTTCACGTTCAGTTCATCAGTCACACATTTTCACGTTCAGTTCATCAGTCAATGTTCACACAGATAATAATTCATATTTTCAAAACAACACTGGGGCCTTGCAAACAATGTCTCTCTGGCCAGTGCACCAAAGGCCTGAGGTGTGTAAACATTACACCTATAGTCTTTCTAAATGTGGTGGACACAAGCTTTCGGTTGATGCAGAGCAGGTGTGCAATGTGCTGGATTAGCAGATTAAGCCTCAAGCGCATTAAAGTTAGAAGGAGCATCTGAAAATGTGAAAGATTTCTTCCAGGCTGTGGAAGACAGGGGAGCAGCTGAGCCAGCACACCCATCACAACAGCCAAACATGGAAGCCCAGTGTAATACTTGACAAGTGCATCATCTTTTAAGAATTGCTCATTCATTTTCTTTTGGGACAGCTCTTCCTTCAGGATCCTGTTTTCCTCCAGCAAGCGATTAATTTCAGCACCTCTGAGGACACACAGTCCACATTCCTGCAGTGTTTCAGCACTGTCCTTTAGTGCAGCTTCATCACCCTTTGACCCCGCGCCGGTTTCATCCACCTCGGACCTCTGTACACCTTGAACCACGTCGGACCCCTGGGCTGTTTCATCCTCAGAAAAACTCTGAGCAGCTACACCTGGAGGAGCAGTTTCATCCATCTCTGATGTCTGGCTACGCAGATCTGGTGGTGTGGCAGGTGCAGTTGTCCTCTGTGGTTGACTGGTGTCTCTTGGTCCGACGGGCAAATCGGGCAGTGTTCATTGTTTTGACTTCGGTGTGCCCGAGATGTAAAGAGGGTACCCAGTCAGGATCACAATGTAGGAATTCATACGCTGGCTTGCCTAAGAAGAGATAAAAGAACTTGATTAGATGATCTAGCTAGCCAGCCAGCTAGCTGTTTGTGAACGATCCTGTGTTACATATGAGCAGTTAATAAGTGTAATATTATTTATTTAAGCCTTACCTGTGTGGAAATGCTTCGAACACACAAACGTGTCTGGAAATACTCCTGAAAGTGATGTTTGTTCGTTTAACAGGTCATGTCATGTCTCTGTTAGCTCAGCAACCTGTGTTCCTCTGTGTTGTTTCCATGCCGGAAAGCTGAAAAAACGGACTCCATTTGCAACACGGCTCCCCCTGCGATCGTGAGAACGATTGTGACAGTTCACAACACAACAAGCATTCACCAATTCAGCGTATTTCACGTAGGATAACACACTACAACTAACGCAAACCCCGGTCACGTCAGACTCCATGTCCTAAAGTCCCGGGATGCTTTGCGCGATCCCGGTCCGCTGACGTCACGATTCCAAGCTCTATACAGCATCTCAGACTGAGGAAGTCTTTCGGACGAAAGACGAAACGTTTCTACAATTTTTTTGTTTTGTTTTGTTTTTTGAATGTCCAGAGGACCAGACTTAGATTTTTTAGATTTTTCTACCTGGATTATTGAGCATGCATCAGGGTATAAATACACATCAGCTACCTAACCATACACTGTGTACTTATACACACCACTGAAAGTACATACATGTTCTCATTCACTCACAAGGTATGCACGCTCACTTACTAGTATACACCCTTGACTCTCCTCCCCAGTTTTAATACTCTATTACTACTACTACTGTATTACTTTATTCATTTTATTACTCTTAGGAAATGTTAAAAGTGTGAAGACACATTCCTGCTGTTATATTTGATTTTAGTTGTTTAAACATGAATAAATATGTAAAAATAAATGAAACTGTAACAGTCCCCGTTTTTGATTTCATCTTGATCAAATTTAATTGTTTTTCGTCTCCGAGCTGGAAATGTCCCCCGATTTGCCTTCAGAAATCTGGTCACCTTACTTTGTAAGGTGATTGTTGTATTAAAATATATGAATATATGTTGTACTGCCATGATAAATATATTTAACTCAGTTTTACTGATTCATAATTTTAGTTTGTCACATTCTTTGTTTTATTTGTGTCGATAACATGAAATGGCAGGTGTGTTTGCTAGATTCTTAGCAGCAGAAACTTTCAACTTTATTATTAGGTCTCCGAGGGGCAATTCCTTTACAGCAGGTAATGGTAGTGATACAGCCAACACATTCATACAATATAAAACAGGATAAAAGAATAAAAAGTACCTCCATTACAGATCAAAATGCGCAGCTCACATGGTTAACTGAACTTCTGTCACGTGTTTGGCGTTAACCAGCTGTTTTTATGTTAACTGTGGTGTGCGTGTTTTGTTATAATTTTCCTATTGTTTTTATTTACTGCAGCTGTTAATAATTCCTATTTCACAGCAACTGGGATGTCAATCCTTTCAGTAATGAAGTAAATTAATTAAATCAGTCATGGTCATAGACCAAGACAGTACTAAGTAGTTCATGTGTTAATAGAAGAGCTAAAAGTGTGACGTCACTCACTGACTGATCAAAAGTAAAAAAAGTAAAAAAAGTTACCGGTAAGTGAGTACAATTCTGTTAGGAAAGATTGTTTAAAGGGGACCACAGATGCAAAATTCACTTTTTAATGTTTTTTTTACTCAACTTTGGGTATGTACTTCATAAAAAAACAGTCCTAGTGCCAAAAAAATGCACCCAGTGGTTTATTTACTCTAAGTATATTTATTTATCTTTGATAGAAACACTTCGTTTTCAAATCCTGCGGTTTGTGACGTCACAAACCACAGCCACAACCCACCTCAAACCTGAGTCCAGCCCCTCAACTAGCAACCCCTGGTGATGCTCCACCCACTTCAGTATAATAGACGTAACGGTTGTTTTTCCTGATTTCATCTCATCTTTTGTTTAAATGTTCTTAATTTCATGTGTACAGCACTTTGTTGCAGCTGTGGTTGTTTTAAATGGCTTTATAAATAAAGTATAATTGTTATTTTTATGTTTTAGTTCAATTTTTAGCGTATTAGCGATCGCTCCCAACGAGCAGCCGGCAGCCGGAAAACGAGCAGACCGCCGGCGAAGAGACCATCTGCGCCCGGCAGCTGCTGGGAGCTGATAGCTTTTGAGGACCGTGTGGTCCGGTCAGAGGTTGCCTCATACGGATAAATTAACTGGAGACACTCAGTGAACTTTGTGTATGTCTAGACTGAAGCTAGCCTGGTTAAAACCAGACCCTTGTCCTTCACTTCACAGTGAAGGGAAATGAGAATTGAGCGGAGCTGTGCAGGAAGGCGAGGGCCAGGCTAGACTGAAGCAGACATCGCTCCCAAAAGCGCCGCATGCAACGAGCGGACATAAAAGGGCGGAGGAGGATTGAGCTATTTTTAGCATCGGATTCGGGCTAAAAGGAGCAGCTCATGGCGGCGCGCGCAGACGGCTTTCGGTAAGTTATCTTAAGCTAGCACTAACAGTAAGTCAAATTAGTAATAAAAAAAGAGCTAATTTTAAAACAACAACAGATTAGAGATACTGGCTGTTACAGAGGGCGGAGTTAATGTAAACAGATCTTTGAAGGGCGTGGCCATGAGAGCTCATCATAAACCAGTTGTTCAAAACGAAAGTTAAGGCCGAGATACAGTGAAGCAGACTCCGTATACGCGCGTATACGGAGCCTCTGCTACAGCTCGGCTGATGTTCTCGCGTAGATTCTCGTGTTTTCGCTCCAAATTCTACGTCATTTCCTCCGTACCGTCACTTCCGATCGTCACTTCCGCTAGTTTTTCGCTCCACGGAGAGGACTCAACTGAGCTCGCTGATTGGTCACTTTGACACGCCTACTGAAATGATTGACAGATTTCAGTCAGCTCAAAGTGAAACCTATCGTGAGCAGCTCGCTCAGACTTCTGCGGTGTTCTGATACGGTCTTTCTACTATATATGTTATAAAAAGTTCTCTCAGAAATAAAAATAATAACAGGGAGTGCTTTTCCTGCAGCCCACAGCCCACCACAGCCCACCAGGGAATATATAAAACATCGCGCACCCAGGTAGGACCTGAATTCATTCATTTCATTCATCGAGTGAACGGAGGAAGAAGCGGTTACTTGACTTTAGGCAAAAAAACAAAAGAAAAGGCCCGATCAGCGATAAAAAAGAGGAATTTATTTCATTTGTGTAACATACAAAACAGTCCGGAGCCGGGGAAGTTTAGGTCAGACACCGCGCATCGCGTATGCGAATCGCGTATGCGTAGTAAAAAAATACTTTTGCGCGTACTTGCCCTGAGGGGCTACGCGGGGCTACGCTGCGTACGGGGCATACGTACGCTGCGTATTGGCGTATCGTGAGGACGCTCGAGTGTATCTCGCCCTTTAGAAATGGCAGAATTAAAAAGGGTATAATTGATTATCTAAGAATTATTTTGTGTATTAAATTGAATGAACATTGTCTGGATAGTCCACAGACATACCATAAAATTTTTAAAAACCTATCTGTGGTCTCCTTTAATAAATATTGGTTGTAACTGAACAGGTAATTCAGAGTAAGAGGTCAAATGTTATGAGCATGTCTCCAAAAGGCCAAAGGTGAAGTTCAGTTCAAAGTTGGATATGTTAAAGGTGCTGTACTGTTGTGAGAACTGTGTTGATGTTAAAGCTGCACTGACATCATCTTGTAACTATGCATCATATTGCACTACATATATACCGTATGTTTTATCATTCAACTATGTTCGTTTTTGCAAACAAACTTATAAATATATTTAATTTTGATTTAAAATGTATTTTAAACTTCGTGCCGTGTTTATTAATGGGAAATCCAATTTCACGCGAACGCAGCATATGTGACGTAAGGAGACGTAGAGGGCTCCGGTTTTGCATTTACATACAAGTAAATAAATATAAATACCTTTTCTACATAAAATATTAACTGATTTTAGTCACTTTAGATAATAATAATATTAAATGCTGTGTGTTGTCATTAAAGTGAAACTAAACCCAGGTTGAGACGGTAACTCCTCCTTCCAAAATCTCCCTGAAAATGGGCGTGTCGAGAGACAAGGAGGGGTGGAGGTAGAGTTGTGCTTTTGTTCACGCCTCCACCTGCAACAACCTAAAACAAATTAAACCTCTAGCCAACAACATACACCAAGCAACAACAAAGAATAAACATGTAGATGTATTTATCTATTCCACCCATTCCATCCAAAACCAAAGGCCTAAAACAATGAAAATGAAAAGAAAAATAAAACCGCTTGTCAGGAGTGAAATGCAGCACTTCCATATAAGGTATGCACTTCTCATCTCTGCAGGGGATTGGCTCTGCTTGAACCACCTGTGTGACATCACACATGAGCAGACATGTCACACATGAGCGTTTGCACAAATAAGAAAATTAAGGTGTAATCCACCAGTTCAACCCATAGAACTACCGTAAACACATTTTTAGACCAAATATTGCCAATTTACACAGATATGCACAATTATGTGAGAATAAACACAGCCATAGTGCTAGATAACATTTTAAACACATTCTAGGGAGTTTATCAGCTAAAAAAAGTTAATTTTGGGTTTAGTCGCACTTTAATGTATGTCCCACAAAATGGCATTGATCAGAATCGATCCCACAACCTCTGGGTTATGAGTTGGCTGCTCTGCCGCTGTTCCATCTCGGGAGAGCTTTCACTGACAGGAAAACTTGAGCTAATATGGGCTAACAACACCAGTGCACAATAACAGCCAACGAGTCAGATTTATGAACGAAGCTGTGCAAATGTATTATAATAAAAGAGTAACTGTGCACAGTTTATGTGATTATAAATTAGAATTATAAATTTTTTGGTTATAAAAAAAGTGTATTGTGTATGAAAAAACCACACAAAAACAGTTGAGACGGTGTATCGTGTTCCTCCTGCTGCATGTTAATGCATCTGATTACCACTGTCCGCCTCATGGCCTTTATACCTTTTTTTATTGATAAATGGCCTTTATACTTATACTTGGCCTTTATACCTTTTTTATTGATAAATGGCCTTTATACTTACCTCATGACCTTTATACCTTTTTTTATTGATAAATGGCCTTTATACTTATACTTATACTTGGCCTTTATACCTTTTTTTATACCTTTTTTATTGATAAATGGCCTTTATACTTACCTCATGGCCTTTATACTTTTTTTATTATTGATGAATGGCCTTTATACTTACCTCATTGCCTTACCTACTAATGGGGTCATGGCCTCATGGCCTTACCTACTTGCCTCATGGCCTTATTTTCCTTACCTACTAATGGGGTCATGGCCTCATGGCCTTACCTACTTACCTCATGGCCTTTATACTTTTTTATTATTGATAAATGGCCTTTATACTTACCTCATGAAGGCTCACAGAGGCATCTAGGCTGACCCGAGTTGAGATGGCTACTATCTGCCATCTCAACCCAAACTTCAATGACTCTCATCGCTTTTTATGTGGGTCTGAAAGAATACGGTTTTCACTCACGGTTGCAATGTGGAAAATTTTCTGGCTTCAAATTCAATACATGTATAGCCTAAAAAAAACAGAAAGGCTGAATACTTTTGCACAGCTTACTTTCTTGTTTTTAAATATTTTTAGCTGTTTTAGT
The DNA here is from genome assembly GCA_038048925.1 of Garcialebias charrua. NCBI lineage: Eukaryota > Metazoa > Chordata > Actinopteri > Cyprinodontiformes > Rivulidae > Garcialebias > Garcialebias charrua. The sequence goes on from JBBPBX010092081.1 coordinate 7,199, forward strand.
TGTTGAAAAACGTGATGCATGATGGGAAATCAAACGGCTGCATGATGTCATATTCCGCTCTTCCGCCTTCAGCTTTTGTTTCCACATCGAGGCTGTGTGGAGCGTGAACTCGGTGAGTGTTTTACCTCCAGAGTGGAGATTTGTACTACAGTATTCTGCACCACAGACTTATTCATTTATACATATATGTCCAGGAGGGGGCGCACACGGCCTTTTTCTCCATTCTACATACTGTAGAGGAAACACAGGGTCTGTCCGTGTCGTTTCTCACTTTTCTTCCCCTTTTTAATAGGGTGACCAGACGTCCCCGTCTTGGACGACCTGTCCCCAGCTAAATCTGTCCCCGAAAATATGGAAGCGTTTATGGGACGTATTTAAAACTAAAATGGTTTAGCAGGAATGCTTTTTCATTTCAAAGTCAAGCTGCCTTTTTTGAGTCATAAATAAAATTTAAAATGAATAAACCAAACTGCATTTTCATTTTCTTCTTCGAGACTGCTCAATTTGTAACTTAATTAAAATGATAAGTAAAATAACATTTAACATTTAATTTTCAATATATGTCTAAGTAAAAAGTGGCCAAAATTCATTTTGAAATCTCAATTTTGAAAATTAAAATGAAATAGCAGAAATGCTTTTTAATTTCAAAGTCAAGCTGCCTTTTTTGAGTCAGAAATAAAATTAAGATTAAATCATTTTCATTTTCTTATTCAGCACTGTTATATCTCATTGAACTACAGAGCAAACTGCATTTTCATTTTCATCCTGCCCCCCTGCGCTCAAAGTGTGACAATATTCAATCTCAAAAGCAAACCCAGAGTAATTGAGACGAAATTAAAACTAAAATGGTTTAGCAGGAATGCTTTTTCATTTCAAAGTCAAGCTGCCATTTTTTGAGTCATAAATAAAATTTAAAATGAATAAACCAAACTGCATTTTCATTTTCTTCTTCGAGACTGCTCAATTTGTAACTTAATTAAAATGATAAGTAAAATAACATTTAACATTTAATTTTCAATATATGTCTTAGTAAAAAGTGGCCAAAATTCATTTTGAAATGTCAATTTTGAAAATTAAAATGAAATAGCAGAAATGCTTTTTAATTTCAAAGTCAAGCTGCCTTTTTTGAGTCAGAAATAAAATTAAGATTAAATCATTTTCATTTTCTTATTCAGCACTGTTATATCTCATTGAACTACAGAGCAAACTGCATTTTCATTTTCAGCCTGCCTCCCTGCGCTTAAAATGTGACAATATTCAATCTCAAACTCAAACCACGAGAGTGACGTAATGCGCTTGTCAGACAGCAGAGGGCTTGCGGAGTTTTAGACAGGAGGAGACAGTTTCCTCCTTCCGCTGAAAGACCTGCTGTGAACTCTTGTCACGGGCATTTTTATTTATATATTATTATTATTTCTATTTATTTACTACTGTAAATAGGCTCTGTTCACAAGTGCCGTAAATCACTTGCGCATTGACCGGAAAGGTAATTTCCAGCTTCCGGTCTAGCCCCGGTCTCTGTGAAAATAGTGCTGTCTGAATGTTTACAAGAGCTGCCCAAGACAATGTTCATCTTATCGTTGATTCCTGGTCCCCTGCTCCGACAAGCAAACGTAACAAGGGATTTAAATTGCATGTCTCAAGTTTTCTGCACAACTACGAGGGTAAGTAACGTTAGTTTGATCGCGTTGTGTTGTTGCTACCTGTTAGCGGCTAACGTTAGCCGCGATCTTTTTTTTGTATACTCACGTTATAGAAACAGATTTTCCACACTTAAACAAAACGGCTCATATTTTGTGATCATTCTACAAACATGCTGCTCTTCTCAGTTTCATGCAAAAATCAGGAGACAGCTGTGAAGTCGTTGTCAGGGCTCTGTGTCAGGTCCATGAAGAAAGCTGAAAAACCTCACCATAGGGTGAAGCTAGGATTGTTCAGATGACAGTTTTAAGATTGTTGGTTCAGTAACCCCACGTTCCTGTTGTTAATGTAGATTTAGCTAAGATGGTAATTAAATATTAAATAAAAATAGGATGGAATTGGCTACACTTTAAGAAGATGTAAACAGTTGAGTTTGGCCTTGCTAGTCTCCAGTGGGTTATTTGCTGCATGCATTGTTCTTTTAATTTGGTAATTCATGCATATTATTGTAGTTTTACTTTAATCTAAAGAACACACTCACAGCCCTTCTTCTTCTTCTGAAGGCTAGAAGTTACTCTCTGATTTAAGGGGGGTGAACATTTGTGCTCAAAACAGTTTTCAGTTTATTAAAAAATAGACTGTGTGCACCCTTATGTTATGTTTAACTTGTCTTCTAGTTTCCTGGAGGAATACGTCGGAGGACTGGGCAGCAGAGCAGAGGAGTGGAGCGAGGATGTCAGTGTGAGTCAGTCAATCTAGTACATTCAGCTACATACTGTATTTACATTCTTGGTCTAATTATTTTGACCTCGTGTGTTTTTATGCAGCTCTCAGAAACTAAAGTCTTCACTCCCTCATGTGCACCTGCTGCTGAGAACCATATCACACCTGGGCAAAGGTAATGTTTTCTCCACAGAGTCTTGATTTTACTTCATTTTTTATCGATTTTACCTGTTTAACTTGTCATTTTATTGTATATTAAATTGAGTTTTTAGTTCACTGTGTGTTAGTGTACTGACATGTAAATACTGTACTGTACACACTACACTAATACTGTATAGGTTCTGCAGGCTCTGTGCTGCACAAGATTCATATATCTCGCCTCTTTGCTGCAGAAGCCTGGTGTTGGAGGAGGAGAACCACCTTCCTCCGCTTCCACACAGAGTCTGGTCTTCACCAACTCCCACCATAACCAGCAGCCGCCCCCGAGCTGCAGCACAAGATTTTGATGGCCGCTACAGTGACACACAAGTTATCCTGGACTGTACAGAACTACGGTGTCAAACACCTTCATCCCTGCTCCTCCAGAGTAAAGTCTTCTCTTTGGTCAGGAAGTGGAGATATGAAGTTTGATAGAAAAGCTGATGGCACAGTCTTGAAGAAAAACAAAATGCTGTCATTTACGTATATTGACATTGTCTTACATTTGTAAGTAGATATTCTTGATGGAAACATGTTGTACTGTTTTCTCTGGAGGTAAATAAAAATAAATGTCACATTTTTGTAAGTGCAGTACCTAAACATTTTATTGACCACTGTATTTTGGTATGTGGATATCTTAAATTAATTTTATGTGAGAATGTTAACCTATTGTACCTATGTAAGTTTTTTGAGAGGTCCAACTTTGAAAAACCTTGTTTATTTGATAGTGTCAAAAACAGGGTAAAGTTAAACAAACATATTAACAATCAAATGCCTTAAATGAAAATTACAGATATATTATCCATTCAATTGGATATTTTTTTAAATTATTGTTAGTCTTGTTTAGCCACAGTAACAACACAATATCCTCTGTATTTCAATATTTGAACACTTTAATTGTGAAATAGAAGGTCGAAATTTTACAGGTAAGAAATCATATGCTAAAAACCTTTAAAATAAAACTTTTATTGATTTATGGAATCTGCTACCAAGTAGGTAAACAGATTAATGAGGGCTGAAAATTTTACAAAAAAAATCTTGTAATTGCTTTGACTGATAAGGTATTTAGCAGCAGCCAGAACCAGGCCAGCCTGTGCTGATGTGTTGGGGCGCAGACGACGCTGAAGAAGGGCTGCTTGTTGAGATGGACTGAGCTGCCGTGCCAGATGCAAGGAGGGGCCGGAGTGTCTCTGAACCAGCTGGCTCAGCACAAGGATCTGGCTGCAGGCCAAAGTCACCTGCAAGCACACACACACAATAATTAAATCTATATCACGCACATACATTCAAACAGGACTGCACAGATACTGATGAACTTACGGCTGAACTGTGACGACAGAGAGGTGGTGTTAAATTCAGAAACCTTCATGTCCCCGCTGGAGGAGAATGGTGGAGGTACAGGTGCTCCCAAACCTGGCAGTCGACCAATGGAGGTGTTGCTTCCTAGGGTGCTAACAGGAGGAGCAGTCTGGGAGTGAAGACTTTAGTTTCTGAGAGCTGCATAAAAACACACGAGGTCAAAATAATTAGACCAAGAATGTAAATACAGTATGTAGCTGAATGTACTAGATTGACTGACTCACACTGACATCCTCGCTCCACTCCTCTGCTCTGCTGCCCAGTCCTCCGACGTATTCCTCCAGGAAACTAGAAGACAAGTTAAACATAACATAAGGGTGCACACAGTCTATTTTTTAATAAACTGAAAACTGTTTTGAGCACAAATGTTCACCCCCCTTAAATCAGAGAGTAACTTCTAGCCTTCAGAAGAAGAAGAAGGGCTGTGAGTGTGTTCTTTAGATTAAAGTAAAACTACAATAATATGCATGAATTACCAAATTAAAAGAACAATGCATGCAGCAAATAACCCACTGGAGACTAGCAAGGCCAAACTCAACTGTTTACATCTTCTTAAAGTGTAGCCAATTCCATCCTATTTTTATTTAATATTTAATTACCATCTTAGCTAAATCTACATTAACAACAGGAACGTGGGGTTACTGAACCAACAATCTTAAAACTGTCATCTGAACAATCCTAGCTTCACCCTATGGTGAGGTTTTTCAGCTTTCTTCATGGACCTGACACAGAGCCCTGACAACGACTTCACAGCTGTCTCCTGATTTTTGCATGAAACTGAGAAGAGCAGCATGTTTGTAGAATGATCACAAAATATGAGCCGTTTTGTTTAAGTGTGGAAAATCTGTTTCTATAACGTGAGTATACAAAAAAAAGATCGCGGCTAACGTTAGCCGCTAACAGGTAGCAACAACACAACGCGATCAAACTAACGTTACTTACCCTCGTAGTTGTGCAGAAAACTTGAGACATGCAATTTAAATCCCTTGTTACGTTTGCTTGTCGGAGCAGGGGACCAGGAATCAACGATAAGATGAACATTGTCTTGGGCAGCTCTTGTAAACATTCAGACAGCACTATTTTCACAGAGACCGGGGCTAGACCGGAAGCTGGAAATTACCTTTCCGGTCAATGCGCAAGTGATTTACGGCACTTGTGAACAGAGCCTATTTACAGTAGTAAATAAATAGAAATAATAATAATATATAAATAAAAATGCCCGTGACAAGAGTTCACAGCAGGTCTTTCAGCGGAAGGAGGAAACTGTCTCCTCCTGTCTAAAACTCCGCAAGCCCTCTGCTGTCTGACAAGCGCATTACGTCACTCTCGTGGTTTGAGTTTGAGATTGAATATTGTCACATTTTAAGCGCAGGGAGGCAGGCTGAAAATGAAAATGCAGTTTGCTCTGTAGTTCAATGAGATATAACAGTGCTGAATAAGAAAATGAAAATGATTTAATCTTAATTTTATTTCTGACTCAAAAAAGGCAGCTTGACTTTGAAATTAAAAAGCATTTCTGCTATTTCATTTTAATTTTCAAAATTGACATTTCAAAATGAATTTTGGCCACTTTTTACTAAGACATATATTGAAAATTAAATGTTAAATGTTATTTTACTTATCATTTTAATTAAGTTACAAATTGAGCAGTCTCGAAGAAGAAAATGAAAATGCAGTTTGGTTTATTCATTTTAAATTTTATTTATGACTCAAAAAATGGCAGCTTGACTTTGAAATGAAAAAGCATTCCTGCTAAACCATTTTAGTTTTAATTTCGTCTCAATTACTCTGGGTTTGCTTTTGAGATTGAATATTGTCACACTTTGAGCGCAGGGGGCAGGATGAAAATGAAAATGCAGTTTGCTCTGTAGTTCAATGAGATATAACAGTGCTGAATAAGAAAATGAAAATGATTTAATCTTAATTTTATTTCTGACTCAAAAAAGGCAGCTTGACTTTGAAATTAAAAAGCATTTCTGCTATTTCATTTTAATTTTCAAAATTGAGATTTCAAAATGAATTTTGGCCACTTTTTACTTAGACATATATTGAAAATTAAATGTTAAATGTTATTTTACTTATCATTTTAATTAAGTTACAAATTGAGCAGTCTCGAAGAAGAAAATGAAAATGCAGTTTGGTTTATTCATTTTAAATTTTATTTATGACTCAAAAAAGGCAGCTTGACTTTGAAATGAAAAAGCATTCCTGCTAAACCATTTTAGTTTTAAATACGTCCCATAAACGCTTCCATACGAAAATGTCCCCGATTTGAGGTTCGCGCGTGCAGTTGCTCGCAACAACCGCTATTACAGTAGAAGCTGGTGACGCCGGCGCTGCAGCACTGATGTTACACACAGAAGAAGAAGAAGAGCCATGCGCGCCGCCTTTAAAACAGAAGAAGAAGAAGCTTCTTCAAGAAGCTTCTCGAGTTTGTCAACACTGACAGGAGCTCTCCTGTGATGGTATGAACGGATTATTTAGTTTGAACTGAGCTGATCCTGCCGTGATATAAGTTCTGTTCGCAGCAGTAGGAAATGTTTCTAGTGTTGTCAGCTGTGTCCAGGTTAAAAATAAAATAGGGCTGAGATGTGTTTACTTTAACTAAAGATGAAGACCCAAATCAAGCATTGACCTTTAGTTTAGCTAGTTATGAGTTGTTTTGCTAATATATTAAAACTCAAAT
>JBBPBX010092083.1:0-13804 GCA_038048925.1 Garcialebias charrua
GCATATCTTCTGGCTGATTCTCCACGGTGGAATCCATTGTGGGTGTGTTGGCGATGCTGTGGGTGGCCCCAGCTCAGTGACATATATATACTAGAACATACATTATTGGCCCAATTTCTAGAAGGTGGGTGTAATGTTACCTGTCAACTTTGCAGTGATTCAGTGGCCAAACTCCCCTCTCACCTTTGGTTACTTTCAAACTAACGAACAAATCAAAAAATCGCAACATGAAAGTTACTTGTAACTCAACACATTATAGAAATGTAGTGGAGTAGAAAGTATAGATACTTCATGTAAAATGTAGTGGAGTAAAAGTAAAAAGTACCCACATTTAATTATACTTAAGTAAAGTACAGATACATGAAAAATGTACTTAAGTACAGTAACAAAGTATTTGTACTTAGTTACATCCCACCACTGGTTAAAAGTAGCAGAAAAGTAGCAGAACAGTAGCTAAAATCTCAACAAGATAAAAAAGAAAACGGATTTAAGAGAATAATGTTTAAGGGAAAGTTTCATATTTTGAAAGATATAAAACTAGCAACAAAAAAGTAAGCTGAAATTAGCACAAAATATGTAAAAAGAACAATAAAGTGGTCATAGTGTTATGATTTCAAAGGTTTACCCAGTTGGTAATGAGACCCAGAACGACACGAAGAGGTGCAAAAGTAACAGTGTTTATTATTTACAGTGCAAGTCTATATACATATGTACAGGGATCTTCTGGATTTCCTGGAAGATGAAACAAACTGTCAAAAAGGCTTGACCAGAAGGCTCTTTCAAGATGATTGATCTTGTTTTGTTTGTTATTTTCCTCACAGGTGAAGTAGTAGGATAAACGTCACAGAGAAATCCTTAGTTCCTTGAGATGAATCCCAGAGGGCGAAATGAGGCAGGCAAGTGGTTGGAGGGCAAGACACGATGAGCAGAGAACTGGTCCCAGGACCAAGATGGAAACGAGGACTGGAAACACAACAAAAAACAAGGTAAGTGTCTCTCAAAGTACTGTACTCACAAACTGGCTAGAAGCATAAATACCATGAGTAGGCATCAATGCTCCAGCGAAGAGTAGGACTTGACTGCAGCCTTAAGTATAGGTGGAGCTCATCAGGTGGATCACAGTAAAATAGATCATTTTTCTTCCCCATAAATCAGTTATTTAAAATCTAATCTGGAATCATTCCTCCTTGTTAGACTTCAGTTCACCTGTTTAAGTTGGGCTCAAATTTGTTATTATCTTTTGATTTATTTTTCATTTTTCATTTTTGGAACTATTAAATTGAATTATTTGGTGGATTTTTGAACACCTTTGTCCTTATTTAAGTCTGGACCCTCACAATTCTATTTATATTATGAACTTGTATTACTAAAATAATTATAACAGAATATGATAGAAGTTGTCCAAAAATTGAAAAGTGGAAGCAGAACACTCCCATTCTCTTTTCACACTGATGCCTCAAACAAGGTGAAGATGAACCATGTTTTATTAATAATAGTGTTATACAAATGGATACACCTGATATATACAAATAAAAACATGAACAAACTTACTTTACAGTATACAAACATAATTATGCATACTTCTACACATGCTTTAAAAAAATTTTATGGCGCCCCCCCCATAAAAAAAATCACCAGCCGCCACTGAATAACATCTGCCTTGACACGGAGCACATTTGGTTTTACATGTAACCGTATACACCCCCCCCCCACACACACACACACACACACACACACACACACACACACACACACAACTCTGCTGTGGTTGCCATGCCAAGTCATTAGTTGGCACTGTGAATTTTGTACATTTACCTAATGCACATGCCCGCTGCCTTGGACCTCTAAGGACTTTCCTCTGAGCTGAAAGCCCAGAACAGCTGGACTTTGGATATGAGTCGACAGATTTGACGCCAACCTTAACAGCTCGACACCGGTCGCTGAGTGGACCCAAACTGACAAGAATGATGATGGACTTCCTACTCCGTGATATTCAGTAGTTGTATGCTACAGGTAAATCTATGTTCTTAACAATGTTTCTTGTGTTTACTTCCATTACACAGCAACAACTGAGTTTTTATTTTTCCTGTGAGGAGAAGCTGTCCTTCCACCAGAGGGACTGGTTCTGAAAGAGAGCACTGACTTGGCGGTACAGGAGGACCAAGAGAAATGTTGGATCAACTACTCACTTAAAATTCCCCTTGGTTCTTTTTTTTCTAATCCATTCAATGTTTTAAGCAAAGGAGTGACAACCTGAACAAGTCAGATAAACAACATGGCGTCAGTATCCAGGATGACAACAGCGAGGAAGGGTCCAGTTCATTAATGCAGTTTATATTTCGGTTAACATTTTTTTAATAATGTTCAGTTTTCTGATCAGTATTTGTGTGAGTGACATACAGTTTGTGGTGTGGAATAAATAAATAAAAACTAAACCTGATGTCTTTATTTTTAATTTTAATAACATGCAACATACGTCATCATTTAAATCACACAACTTCAATTACCGGTACATAATGTCCAGATAGCTTCACTTAGCTCAGGTAACTTCATTACATAACAGAAATACAGTTTTTATTTATTTTTGCTAAACTGTTATTATTTAGCACATTTTGTATGTTATACTCTGCCACCATTGTTGTTGATAGAAATATACTGTTGGTCCGCGTGTGCGTGTCATGTATGCCTGTGTGCATGTGCTTTAACACCTCTGCAGGACTTTTGAGTCCTCTGCGGGCGGTCCAACAGAACACCTCCACTGAGGTGGGTTGAGAAACCTCCGGATTAAGCGAGGGGGCGACTGTTGTCGTGTAAATGAACCGCAGAGAGAAAGGTGCAGTTTCACTCAAAATATACATCATGTAAATGCCCCCTGAGTTTATTACAGCTCCTCAGATTGAAGTCTTTTGGATAAAAGACGAAAGATTTCAACAAGAAGAATCTGTCCAGAAGACTGGACTTAACCTTGTTAGAGCACAAGGTTTACACATACATGGTGGCATCCATCTTGGATTTTGACATATCAACCCAATTTTTGAAAGGTGCCTTTCTCATGATGCAGCAACACACCAAACTGGAAACTGGTCCCTCAGTTATCATGTTCACATCATGCATGGCTGGATGGACAGAAGGACGGACTGATGGTATTTCCAGTTCCCCTTCCTTGTTCCACAATGGAGGACAATTAGTGATTTTATCACAAGATGATCTTAGTCTAAACTTCTGGCATGGAGGTTGGGGGGTGATATTCTCTCGAGGAACAAATGCTTGGCTTTTAATTATAATAGGTTTTCTATCAAACAAATTTTTCTAACAAGATCTAGCCAAACTCTTTGATGACATGTCTGTGCCGTGTGCAATCTGCTGCCAAAGTGCTGTCGCATTTCTGACTCCCTGCCACTGCAAGTATTTTTGTAAGTGCTGTCTCACCGCTGCTGTGGCGCTCACGGTTAGCTGCAGTTATTTCTGTGTCACACGGGTGCATTCATACACGTTTGCAGGCAGCTTTACATTTTTGTTCAAATGGAAATGCAAAACCTCCTTTAAATGCTGCAAAACCTTTATACGCTCAGTGACGTCTGTAGTCCAACTGAGGCCAAAGTATAAAAAATAACCCATGGATTATTGGTTTTCTGCGTTTCTAAGAAAGCAAAATGAATTAACGAGTAATTGATTACAGTGGAACTGTCTCATTAAACAAACCAGTTTAATCGATAACCAGTAACTACAAAGTATATTAACATTTGTTGTAACACACAGTGGTAGCTGCAGGTATTTAAAGGGATTGTGACATGATGTTGGAAATTTGCATATTTGTCACAACATATATATCTTATATCATTCATCTCTGTTCGTTTTATCAAAATAAATTATAAATATATTAAAATTTCATTCCAAGTTATGGTAGTTATTTCTCTGGGACACGCCCCTAAAATTCCGCGCACTTCCGCAAAACCGTCATTTGACGTACCCGTGGGGAGCCGCTGCTCAACTCGCATGTAAACAATAATGGCGGAGCTTGTCGACTCAGACGAGTGCAGCATTTCTAGTGTTGATCTAAGCGATTTGTCTTCAGTTTTGGAAGGTCAATATAAGCAGTAGAAGTTTTAATCTTGCTCAAATCATTTTATTGTATACTCAATGGAAAACTTATTAACTTTTACGATTCAGCTTTAAAAAAAACGTGCAGGGAGCTTCGTGGCTTTGAGCATGTCCGATTGCGTTTGAGATCTATCATTTTAAGACAGTAAATCATCCAAAGCTCTCATTAATAAACCCTCCATGAATAAAAACACATACTGATGTTACTTGATGAGCCGACATAATTTAAAAATACCTAAATAGCACTCCGTGTTGACTCGGGTATCTATGCTAATGTCTGTTAGCAGCTGTCGGCAGATAGACCTCACGTCTGACATATATCTTTTTTAAACAGTAAATCATCCAAAACTCTCATTAATAGACTCTCCCCAAATAAAAACAAACAACAGATCGTACCTGATCGCGCCGACATAATTTAAAAATACCTAAATAGCACTCCGTGTTGACTCGGGTATCTATGCTAATGTCTGTTAGCAGCTGTCGGCAGATAGACCTCACGTCTGACATATATCTTTTTTAAACAGTAAATCATCCAAAACTCTCATTAATAGACTCTCCCCAAATAAAAACAAACAACAGATCGTACCTGATCGCGCCGACATAATTTAAAAATACCTAAATAGCACTCCGTGTTGACTCGGGTATCTATGCTAATGTCTGTTAGCAGCTGTCGGCAGATAGTCCAGGTCACGTCTGACATCTTTTTTAAACAGTAAATCATCCAAAACTCTCATTAATAGACTCTCCCCGAATAAAAACAAACAACAGATGTTACCTGATAGGCAGTAAGATGGTCGCTGCAGACATAGGACTATCAGTAGGAACCCATCGGTCACAAGTTCTCTGTACTTCCATTCTAGGCAAAGTTTCTCATCTTTTGGGAATTTGTGAAGGCTCACTTGTTCACTGCTGATATTACAACACCCAAATGCGCTACAACGTGACGGCATTTTTCAAGTTACACCAAAAAAAAAAAGAGGCGATCTTTCAGGAAATGAATCCATATGGAAAGCAGTTAACACACCAAACAAACGGGCAAGGCAGGCTCCGCCTTATGCCCAGTGCCCACGTGTACGTCACATGTAGTTTTGCATAAATTCTCAGGTTTCTAGGGGCGTGTCCCAGAGAAAAAATTACCATAAATTGGAATAAAATTTTAATATATTTATAATTTATTTTGTAAAAACGAACAGAGCTGAATGATACAAGATATATATATGTTGTGACAAATATGCAAATTTCCAACATCATGTCACAATACCTTTAACATTAAGCTTTGTAAAATAATTTTTCCTGTACTGACATTCACCGGACACCGTGCACATCATACAACAGTTGTTTAAGTTAGCACAATACCTCCAATACTTCTCAGACTGATGAAGTCCTTTGGACGAAGGACAAAACGTCTTCCATCCATCCATCCATCCATCTTCTTCCGCTTATCCGGGGTCGGGTCGCGGGGGTAGCAGCCTAAGTAGGGAGGCCCAGACTTCCCTCTCCCCAGCCACTTGGAGCAGTTCCTCCGGGGGAATCCCAAGGCGTTCCCAGGCCAGCCGAGAAACATAGTCCCTCCAGCGCGTCCTGGGTCTTCCTCTGGGTCTCCTCCCGGTGGGACGTGCCCGGAACACCTCACCAGGGAGGCGTCCAGGAGGCATCCTAACCAGATGCCCGAGCCACCTCAACTGGCTCCTCTCGATGTGGAGAAGCAGCGGCTCTACTCCGAGTCCCTCCCGGATGACTGAGCTTCTCACCCTATCTCTAAGGGAGAGTCCAGCCACCCTGCGGAGAAAACTCATTTCAGCCGCTTGTATCCGAGATCTTGTTCTTTCGGTCATAACCCAAAGCTCATGACCATAGATGAGGGTGGGAACGTAGATCGATCGGTAAATTGAGAGCTTTGCCTTTTGACTCAGCTCTCTCTTCACCACGACAGACCGGTACAGCGCCCGCTTCACTGCGGACGCTGCACCTATCCGCCTATCGATCTCACGCTCCAGTTTTCCCTCATTCGTGAACAAGATCCCGAGATACTTAAACTCCTCCACTTGGGGCAGGACCTCCTCCCCGACCTGGAGAGGTCGGGGAGGAGGTCTTAAAAAAATAAAATAATTACGTCTTAAAAAAATAAAATAATAAAGAAAGAAAAGAAACCGTCCAGATGACCTGACTGAACTTTGTTGGATTTTCTACCTGGATGATTGAGCAGGAACTTTGAAGTTAGCACACCATTTTCCATGTGTGGTATTTACACTGTTAAAATAAATAGGGTGGTTAGACTTAAAAACTTGAGTTCAAAAGCTGCCTTAAAACCACAAGTTAACGCAACTTCAAATAATGTTTTTCTCCAACTTAGGATGGCAAGCTAGAAAAGTAGCCCAATTTATGATAAGTCATTGTTTAAATATGATACCATAAGTTGAAATGACTAACTATAGAACATTATACATTCTCCAAAAATTGAGTACTCTTGTCAAGTAAAATTACAATCATATTCTATTTGAACTCAAATACTAAAGTTATACCCTTGTCTAATTAACGTTTATTTGTTGTATGAACTTCATACTCTGAGTTTAAACAACTTGCAAATTTACATTATCCATTCATAAAAACTTGTTTTCATTTGTTAAAGTAACAAACATTTATATATACTTTCAACTCTCATTTTAAAGTTAAACTGAAATACCAATTCCCTTTTTGAGTTAATTTAACTCAAGATTTTAAGGCAGCTTTTGAACTTAAAATAGCAATTTAAGTAAACAAACATTTCCAAATTTCACTTTCTCCACTAAGAATGCCAAGTTCACAATTTTTCTAAAATAATTACACCAAATACACTTCCAATTCAAATATCAACCATTTATTTTGATCTTTTTCTTTCAAATGCAGATGATACAAGACGTAAAAGAAAACATTTGTCCAAGACAAGCTGAAGTGTTGACATTTATAGGACCGAAACTGACAAAAAATATATTTTTTTGACAGATAAACACACATACAGGTAGTCCTCGACTTACGAAGATCCGTTCCTGCGCGGCGCGGAACATGCATTCCTATGCGACGCAGTAAACCCGTTTTTCAACGTGAGACAAAACAAGCGTATACATACTGTACCATAAATATGTACATTACTTTATTTCCAAGCGGTTAGCTAACACAGTACCCTAAACAATTATCAAAAAACACATAAAATACTGCACAGTACGTTTAATAATGAAATAAAATAGTAAAAAAAAATAGTAGTGTACTGTACTATAAAAAAAAGAGAAGAAAATGTCCTTACTTTTATGGAAGGGGCGTTGTAGGGGAGGGAGAAAAGCTTAGTGGGCGGGAGCTGCAGAAGGTGCTGGTGCAGGTGAGTGAGGAGGGGCAGGTGAGTCCAGAAAGGCAGCTGAGGTAGAGGGGCAGGTGATGCAGAAGGTGTTGGTGATACAGGTGCAAGTGAGTGAGGAGGGGCATGTGAGTCCAGAAAGGCAGGTGAGGTAGAGGGGCAGGTGATGCAGAAGGTGCTGGTGATACTGGTGCAAGTGAGTGAGGGGGGCAGGTGAGTCCAGAAAGGCAGCTGAGGTGGAGGGGCAGGTGATGCAGAAGGTGCTGGTGATACTGGTGCAAGTGAGTGAGGGGGGCAGGTGAGTCCAGAAAGGCAGCTGAGGTGGAGGGGCAGGTGATGCAGAAGGTGCTGGTGATGCTGGTGAGTGAGGGGGGGCAGGTGAGTCCAGAAAGGCAGCTGAGGTGGAGGGGCAGATGATGCAGACGGTGCTGGTGATGCTGGTGCAGGTGAGTCCAGAAAGGCAGCTGAGGTGGAGGGGCAGATGATGCAGACGGTGCTGGTGATGCTGGTGCAGGTGAGTCCAGAAAGGCAGCTGAGGTGGAGGGGCAGGTGATGCAGAAGGTGCTGGTGAGTGAAGAGGGACATGTGCGTCAGGAGAGGCAGTTGAGTTATATAAAATAAAATAAATTTAAAAAAGAGAAAAAATGTCATTACCTTTATGGAGAGACAGGTGATCCAGAAGGTGCTGGTGATGCTGGTGCTGGTGAGTGAAGAGGGACAGGTGAGTCAGGAGAGGCAGCGGAGTTATATTAAATTAAATTAAAAAAAGAGAAAAAATGTCATTACCTTTATGGAGGGACAGGTGATCCAGAAGGTGCTGGTGATGCTGGTGCTAGTGAGTGAATAGGGACAGGTGAGTCAGGAGAGGCAGCTGAGTTATTTAAAAAATAAATAAATAAAAAGAAAAGAAAATGTCTTTACCTTTATGGAGGAACAGGTGATGCAGAAGGTGCTAGTGAGTTAGCTGAGTTATTTAAAAAATAGAAAGAAAAAAGAAAAAAAAAATCTTTACCTTTATGGAAGGGCAAGTAATGCAGCAGGTGCTTGGTGATGCTGGTACAGGTGAGTGAGGAGGGGCAGGTGAGTCCAGAAAGGCAGCTGAGGTGGAGCTCCCTGATCTGCTATACTCTTGGGCACGCGCCCAGCCTGAGCAAAGACAAACGCTTGATAAATTACTGTCCAATTCAGAATACAGTTTAATGTGTAATATAATCTTAATTTAATCTTTAATCTAAATAAACAGCATTCTTTACAATAAATAAACTATACTAACAATAATAAAAATCTTAATAAACACAATAACAGCCAGAACCAGATCAATAAGCAGCAACAGACTGTTTACAATCGAAATACCGATAATCAAGTTTTAAGTTTTTGTCCAAAAAGACCAACTTGTCCACATTTTCTGCCAAAAGTACAGATCTAGTTGCAGTGATTATCTCCAGTGGTGGAGAAAATCATCTCAATAACAACAGTAGCAGCAGTGTGGCTGTATTTGTCATTACTCACAACAAGCTCTTCTTGGACCTGCTCCCACCTGTCCCTGGAAAAGTTCAGAGTTCAGTCATCACAGACTTCTTCGCTGCAGGTGATCTGGCAAATTTCCCTGAAGAGGAAGAAGTCAGCTGCTATCTCTGTCCCAGACTGGAAAAAAACACAAAGAGGTAAAAAAAAAAACAAGTTACGGTAATAAGATTATAATTTTAAATTAAAAAGATTAATTAGATATTCTTCTTTCGGCTTTTCCCTCTTCAGGGGTCACCACAGCGAGTCATCCTCCTCCACCTCACTCTGTCCTCTGCATCCTCTGTCCTCACTCCAACTACCTTCATGTCCTCTCTAACTGCATCCATATATCTCCTCTTTGGCTTTTTCCTGGCAGCTGCATTTCTAACATCCTTCTACCAATATACCCACTGTCCCTCCTCTGGACATGTCCAAACCACTGTCCCTCCTCTGGACATGTCCAAACCACTGTCCCTCCTCTGGACATGTCCAAACCACTGTCCCTCCTCTGGACATGTCCAAACCACTGTCCCTCCTCTGGACATGTCCAAACCACTGTCCCTCCTCTGGACATGTCCAAACCACTGTCCCTCCTCTGGACATGTCCAAACCATCTCAGTCTGGCCTCCCTAACTTTATCTCCCAGTTGTTCAACATGTGCTGTACCTCTGATGATCTCATTCCTGATCTTATCCATCCTTGTCACTCCTAAGGAGAACCTCAGCATCTTCATTTCTGCTACTTCCAGTTCTTTCTCCTGTCTTTTTGTCCATGTCTCTGTCTCCAGACCATACAACATAGCTGGTCTCACCACTGTCTTGTAAACTTTTCCTTTGACCTTTGCTGACACCTTTTTGTCACAAATCACTCCTGAAACTTTTCTCCATCCGCTCCATCCTGCCTGGACTCTCTTCTTCACCTCTTTACCACATTCCCCATTTTCCTGGACAGTGCACCCCAAGTACTTGAAGTCCTGCACCTTTGTGACCTCTGCTCCTTGTAGCCTCACTGTTCCACCTCCTCCCTCTCATTCACACACTGTCTTACTACGACTGGCTTTCATTCCTCTTCTTTCAAGTGAATACCTCCACCTCTCCAAGTTCTCTTCCACCTGTTCCCTGTTCTCACCACAGATCACAATGTCATTTGCAAACATCATAGTCCATGGGGATTCCTGCCTGACCTCATCTGTTAGTCGGTCCATCACCAGAGCAAACAAGAAGGGGCTCAGAGCCGATCCTTGATGCACTCCCACCTCCACCTTGAAGCTATCTGTTACTCCTACAGCACATCTCACCACTGTCCTGCTGTCCTCATACATGTCCTGCTGTCCTCACACATGTCCTGCTGTCCTCACACATGTCCTGCTGTCCTCACACATGTCCTGCTGTCCTCACACATGTCCTGCTGTCCTCACACATGTCCTGCTGTCCTCACACATGTCCTGCTGTCCTCACACATGCCCTGCTGTCCTCACACATGTCCTGCTGTCCTCACACATGCCCTGCTGTCCTCACACATGCCCTGCTGTCCTCACACATGTCCTGCTGTCCTCACACATGTCCTGCTGTCCTCACACATGTCCTGCTGTCCTCACACATGCCCTGCTGTCCTCACACATGTCCTGCTGTCCTCACACATGTCCTGCTGTCCTCACACATGCCCTGCTGTCCTCACACATGCCCTGCTGTCCTCACACATGCCCTGCTGTCCTCACACATGCCCTGCTGTCCTCACACATGCCCTGCTGTCCTCACACATGCCCTGCTGTCCTCACACATGTCCTGCTGTCCTCATACATGTCCTGCTGTCCTCACACATGCCCTGCTGTCCTCACACATGCCCTGCTGTCCTCACACATGTCCTGCTGTCCTCATACATGTCCTGTACCAGTCTAACATACTTTTCTGCCACTCCAGATTTCCTCATGCAATACCACACGTCCTCTCTTTGCACCCTGTCATATGCTTTTTCTAAATCCACAAACACACAAATCCACAAACAAAAAAGATAAATTAGATAATAATAATAAAAGAACAATACCTCTTTTTGATCGGTTGAGGTGGTTGAATCTCTCGGTCATCATCATCAGGGCAGAGCTTTAATCTGGTCCAGGACTTGTCGACAATATCAGTTTTAGCTTTTTCATAAAGTGATGAACTTTTTGGCTGAAGTGTTGACATGATGGGGATGTCGTAGCGAGGTTCAGGTACTTTAAAGCCTGCAGATCAACAACATACAGACATGTTTTTGTAGATCCAGAGCTTTAAAAACTCATACAGTTTGTACCCTGATGCATGGTCAATAATCCATGTAGAAAAATCTAAAAAAGCTCAGACGAAACGTTTCTACATATTTTTTGCTTTGTTTTATTTTTTTGAATGTCCAGAGGACCAGACTGAGCTTTTTTAGATCATACAGTTTGTGTTATTGATCTGGACCGATCTGATTTACCTGTTAAAGGTTGTTTAAATGCTGCTAGTTTTAGCGATGTTTGCAAGCTGCTTTTCTTGCTTCTAGAAAATGTTCACGTTTGGTCCAAACAGACCTAATCTCCGTGAAAAAACGTCCACACACACAACTTTGAATTTGCCTTCGTCTTTTAACAAGGAAGCCATAACGTTAACAAACACGAGACCACAGCGAGAAGCTAGGGCTGCTAATGCTACACGTGCTACAAGATAATAGCGCCGTGCTGAAACTCGCCTAGGAATTTTATTTCCGTGGCGCATATTTTCCCGTTAATAACGTTTAATAAGTGAAAAAAATAACCGAAACGGTACACAGGGGGACACGACTAATTCCTGACAAGGTACACGACATTTAATAAGTGAAAAACAAAAACGAAACGGTACGCAGGCGGACACGACTAGTTCCTGACAAGGGACACAAGTGGGGAAAAAAAACGGTACGCAGGGGGACACGACTAATTCCTGACAAGGGACATGACTAATCCCTGACGCACAACCTTTTCCCGAAGCTGCAAACTCATCTGCAGTCAGCACGTCGAAGCAAAACTTTGACCAAGCGCCACATATGTGCTTCTGAGGGTGTACAATACAAAAATCATGGTAGCTGCTTGTATTTTCTCTTAAGAAAAGTTCTATAAGCGCAACCGAAAGCATACTGCCCTCGACAGTTAGCAAGCTGTTGTTTTATGTCCTGTGTTTAAACATGTAACAGAGACACGAACTTTTATCTCTTAACAACATATTTTAACAACAAATGCAGCTTACCTTGTTTCTATTATTCCAACATATTCCCCGCGCGCCGAATTTGAACGACCTTGCGCCGGATCCAGGTCTTGGAAAAATTGGTATTCATCCGCGACTTTGCTTTCGACTCCTTAATCTGGTCAGGTGGTCCTCTTCTTCATTTAATATGCAATTCTAACTGGGATGGAGAACTTTATAAAGTCTGACTAAATATTACATCATATTTAGTCCCAATTCAGATAAAGAGCGAATTTCCGGCACTATTTTTTATCTCGCATTAATATTGCTAGTGGTGATCAGTTTTTATAAGATCCGGTTACTATTTTAAAACTCAGATTTTCAAATTAAGTTCGCACATTTAAATTTATGTTTCACAGACGTGACTCACAACCTTGAGTTGAAATGCCAATAACGCATGAAATTAAGTTGAAATTACATAACTCATTATGTTAATTGGAAGTAACTTATAGAAAAACGTTATGATAACTAATGGAGAGTATGACTTTTAACAGTGTACCAGTTCTCTTCATTCCTTCAACTTAAAACTCACAAACGTAGAGATATATATCTTTAATTCTGATATACAGTTGGAAATTAACTGTCCTGTTATTCAGCTCAGTTCAACCATTTAATGAATGCTCTTTGTCTTTCACTGTTATTATCCTGGGTGCAGTCCCAAAATAAGTATTCTTTCTGCATTTTTTTTTATGTTTAGTTTTCATTGATTTTTCTTGCAAGCTATGGTTCTGATATATTTTATTATCTCAAGCTGTCATTGAGTAGAGTAAGCCTAGAAATGCAACAAGTATGACTTCATGCAACCTGTGACTTCTGACTAATAAGTGCTAGATTCTGGTTAGAATGGTGAGAATAAAAACAGCCGCCATGTAACTGCACTTTAATAGTCTACATGTTTTATTTATCATTTACAGATTTGCACTGGTTCTTAAAAACAACAGACAATATTGTGTCTTTTAGTTTCAGACATGGGACAATTATGTATTTCATGAGACTCTTGAAAACCCTAAACTGGTGCTATCATTTTGTGACACATTACCAAGTGATTCTGAGCAATGATGATGTTTGCTGTGGCTCAGAGAGAAAGAACAGCTGACTGTCACTTAGAGAGGCGGTGGTTCAAGAACAGCTTGAACCACTAGCCTGCAACAAAGAAATAAGATTTAGGAGCCAAGATGGTGTAGTGGCAGGGCTTCCGACTTGGGACCCGAAGGACGCGGGTTCGCGCCCTGGCCACTACACACCTTGGGGTGGCTATGAGTGCACACCTAATTCTCCAGCTCCCCGGGCGCTTTCTGGCTGCTCACTGCACCACCTGGTGGTGGTTGGGTTAAATGCAGAGACGAATTTCGTCTGTGTATGGGAAACATACACAGATGACAGGAAAAGACATTATTATTATTATTATTATTATTTAAGAGTTCAGTTTATTTAATTGTCTTTGCATTGCAGATGTTTCTTCTTTTGCTCATATAATAATAAGAATAACTTTAATCTTGGTTCGAATGAAACTGTCATTATCATAATAGAATGTCAAATGACATGAACACGTTAGCACAAATGCTATATAAATTAAACTATGGAGGTCTAAAAGAGACCAAATTAAATCAATTAATGCATTTTAATTATTAAATTG
>JBBPBX010092085.1:0-13804 GCA_038048925.1 Garcialebias charrua
ATTATGTGACTTTTATTTATTTTAATTATTTTATTACCTGATTGTGATTGTTTTGTTGTGTGTACAGCACTTTGGTCCTGTAGGTGTTTAAAGTGCTCTATAAATAAAGCTGGTATGGTATGGTATGGTATAATGGTGTATTGAATGATGGCTTGTTTATTTCATAATGACACTTTTCATTTATTCATTTCATTTTGATCATCTTGGTGTTTCCTTCAGTTTACATTTATCACACAGGTTTTTATAAACGATGAACACATTCTCCAACAAAGAAAACAGAACTTCTGTTTCAGGGGAGTGGTGGCGCATGCAGAGGTTAGAGAAGATGGGCCTGTGATTGGAAAGTTGCAGGTTCAACTCCCAGCATCAACATCAAAATGTGGGTGGAAAAGCTGAAACACCTGCCTCCACCCTCCATTTCCCCACTCTGAGCCCTTGAGCAAGGCCCTTAACCACCACTATCTTCTCCCTAAACAGGTCTCTCTTGAAAAGGAGTTCTTGTGACTCAACAAGACTAACCTGTAAATAATGTGTAAACAAAAAAAATAATATTGTGGTTTCTGTTAATTAATCCAATGAATTAAATTTGGACTTGAAACTTCAACAGAAACATTAAATGTAAAATAGAGAAAACAATATTTTAACATTGTTTTGGAACATTTTGAGTCAAATGTAACTTTTTGCATCAGCAGCAGTTAAGTTTTTTTAAAACTGTCCCACTTCATATATGAATTCATGAACCTAATAGGTCTTTGGTTGTTACCTAGAAAATACTTTATAACTAATAAGATTCGAGAAGTGTCCGTAAAGATTCTGCATAAATGTTATCCTGTAAACTATATAATCTCCAAGTACCGTCCAAACGTAGACCCAATGTGTTCACTCTGCCACAGTTCTGAGGAGACTATCATCCATCTCTTCTGGGACTGTTCTCATACTCGGGTGTTATGGAAAGACATTTTCTTGTTTGTAAATAGAAAGTTAGAAATAGGCCTACCATTTGACGCTAAAACTACAGGTGGTCCCCGACGTACGAGCGAGTTCCGTTCCTATGACTATCTCGCAAGACGAAATCTTGTACGTCAGAACACGAAACACGTGTTCTTGTAAGTTCGGATTTTCGGTCGTAAGTCGGAAAATTTATGCTAGCGCTACTACAAACACTCGTTTTTCATCCCAAATGTTCATACTAGTTCATGAACATGCTCAGAAACTTGTTTCCAAACGATTAGCTAACACACTTTCATCTAAAAACACATAAAAGTGCTGTATTTCTGCCCCACCTTGTGGTGATTGGGTTAAATGCAGAGTCAAATTTCGTCTTGTATGGAAACATACACAGATGACAAAAATGTGACATTATTATTATTATTATTTTTTGTATGTTCTTTAAAAATTTACTGCTCGTTCGCCAGCTCGTCCGGAACCTCGTAAGTAAGAGTGCTCGTAAGTCGGGGACCACCTGTATACTGTTTGGTTTCTTTTGTCCAAATATTTCAAGTAAGAAAGTTTTTGTTGTAAATTTAATACTACTCTTAGCCAAATTTAACATCTACAGCTGTAAATTATCCATGCTAACTCCTAGATTTATAGTGTTTTCTAATTATATTTCTTCTTACTTATCTACTTTAAAGTATTGTACCAATGCAAAAGCTAAAACATTCTGTAACGAATTTCTGTTGTAAGCTGCCCAAAACACATTTTTGTGTTTATTTTTGTGCCTTTATTCTCTTTTGCTATGCATGCCTTAAGTCTCGAGCCATGTTTGTCATTGTAGAATTTTTTTGTACTTGTTTTTTTTTTTGTTGAATAAATAAAAATTAATAATAAATTTAAAAAAAAGGACACCTGTGTCAGAACCAGTGGGCCTGTTTTCTTGGAGCTCAGGGTTCTGGTTCTTCCAGCAGGGGTCTCCAAACCCCAGGACCATGAAGTCCGTCTGACAGCAGAGGAGGAGACTCGGCTTCTTCAACTTTTCCTTCATGGAGTTTCAGTGGAGGAGCAGAACCATCCAGCAGCAGCTCCGAACCACAACAGGTAAGTTCACTGACAGAACCGAGGAACGCTGTAAGATCCCAAGATATTTTATATTTCTGCTTCAGTGAGTGAGCGTTTGGTTTTTAATCAGCAACACCTGAGAAGCTCCAGGAGACACGTGGGTCTGAGGAAAGCAAACAGAACCGAGCCTGCTGTGCAGATCCGCATCCTGCTGCATGTTTGCTCAGTCCGCTCCTTCTGAACAAACCAGGGAAAGTTCTGGTCCACGTCAGCAGCAGAACAAGCCTCACTTTGTCCTGAGGAGCCCAGCTCTGTGTGCTGAAGGTGGAGCAGACCCACCTGCACGAGACAGCTCAGCTTAAAGCAGGGGTTCTAATAATGAATATCTTACCTGTTCTGCATAGCTCTTTGAGTGGTTTGAAGAAATAGTTTCTGACCAGACGGACACGCTAATGGCCAGTTAAGACTCAGACCTTTAAACTTTACAAGCAGTTCATGCCAAGTTGTTTTGATCAAACAGCCATCAGTTTCCGAGGAGCAGGTTGTTTTTCATTCATTCATTCAACCTTTATTTATACAGGCTAGCCTCGTTGAGTCACGGGGACTCATTTACAAGAGGGACCTGTCTCACTCACACCAAACAACCATCCACTCTCACACTCACACCTAGGGTCAATTTAGAGTCACCAATCAGCCTAACAAGCATGTTTTTTGGTCTGTGGGAGGAAACCGGAGTACCCGGAGGAAACCCACGCATGCACGGGGAGAACATGCAAACTCCACCCAGAAAGGCCCCGGACCGGGATTTGAACCGGCAACCTTCTCGCTGAGAGGCAGCAGCTCTACCAGTTGTGCTGCCGTTTACAAGCGTAAACAGCAGCAGCAGCACCGGTAGAGCTGTCCCGGAGCATCCTGGAGCTCTACCTGAGGGAGGTCCTGGACATCTCAGCTGGGATACCTGTGGAATGTGACAGAGATGATGACCGAAGTGTTTGCTTGAATGTATAAAGATTGAAATTATTTATGGCGTTTCTGAGCAGAGACGCATCCAAAGCTGATCTCTGGTGTTTAAAATTTCACATTTTTATTTACAGAGGTGGAGACTCAAGTCACATGACTTGGACTCGAGTCAGACTTGAGTCATTAATATTGAGACTTTAGACTTGATTTGAAAAAATGTTCAGAAACTTGTGACTTGACTTTGACTTTTACACCAATAACTTGGGACTTGACTTGGACTTGTTTATGTGAAAATACTTGATATTTTACCCTAAATCTAAATTTTAAAACACATTAATAATATGTGTTGATTTTCACTTATTCCATATTAAAGAGCGTCTCAACACGCTGTGGAACTGTAACTCCTCCCCCGGAGCAGATTCAAAATCTCCCTCAAAATGGGCGTGTCGAGAGACAAGGAGGGGAGGAGGTTGGGGTTTGTGTTTATGTTCACGCCTCCTCCAGCAACAACCTAAAGCAAACTAAACCTCTAGCCAACAACATAAACCAAGCAACAACAAAGAATAAACATGTAGATGTTTTTATATATTCCACCCGATCTATCCAAAACCAAAGGCTTAAAAATATATATACAGGTATAATACCCAAAGTTCTCCGTGTCCGGGGCTCAAACTCAGGTCTCCCGGGTCCCAACCCAACTGTTATACTTCCACTGACCCAACTTGGTATTCACACATTGCTCCTCTGTCGCACACTATTAAAACAAATACAACCAGACAGTTTCGATGAAGTGAAAAATCTTTTAAAAATAAATAAGTTGATACACAAATAACTAGTGCCATTCCGAAAACTATAATATCCTTTGTTGTAGAGCTTTTCAGGAGTGAAATGTACCACTTCCATATAAGGTATGCACTGCAGTGAGGACCGTCTCATCTCCGCAGGGGACTGGCTCTGCTTGAACCAAGTTTGTGACGAAAGCTTGCGAAAACACGTCACTTTGCGAATCCTAGACCAACAAGAAAATTAAGGTGCAATAACCTCTGTTCAACCCATAGGGCTACCATAAACACGTTTTTTAGACCAAATATTGCCGATTTAAACAAATGCGAACAATTACATGAAAATTAACACAGACATAGTGCTATGAAACCTTTTAAACACATTCTAGGTAGTTTATCAGCTAAAAAAAGTTAAATTTGCATTTAGTTCCTCTTCAACAGACGCACACCGTCCCTCTCTGCGCCATAGAGTTGCAACATTCTTTGAACTAGCCGATACGCAGTCACATGGTTCATGCAGCTCTCAATACTGTAGTTCCAAACAGCTCATCGCTGTCAGTCAGTTTGAGCAGCTACTGGCACGACATAACGCAAAAACACTTCAGCAACACCGAGAATGAACTACGTTCAATGCTGGAACCGCTGATGTTCTGAACTATTGGCCGTTGCATGCCACACGTGACGTCCGCATTCCATTCTTTCTATAGAGGTCTATGGGAGTGTCACAACTCTCTTTTCATATGGCTCTGGTCATCTGCTTTTCCACACTCCGTACGTATGTGTGCGTGAGCTGCAGCACAACCAATCAAACTAACAAGATTTTTTTTTTAAATCAGAAGAACAAAAAAATCTAATAAAATGAGAGATGAAAAATGAACCGCTCAAGACATCTTCATCTTTATCAGTGTGTGAATGGCTAGAACAGAAGAAGGGGTCACTGCACCCTTTTCAGATCCAGAGTACTGTACCTCAAACAGCTGCTTTGGATCCAGCATTTTCTCTGTTGTGGGTGGAACACCATGTGTTGTGCAGTCGAGACATGAAGACAGAAGTGACGCAAAAAGTTAAAGGTACTGTAGTGTACTTTTTCCCTGTACATGTATTTTTATTTATTTATTTATTTATTGTCTAAAATTGTAATAAGGGCCCTTTTGCTGCTGTTAATTTGATGTTTTCTTAGATCTGATCCTGGAAGATGCTACAGATCCTGCAAAGTCAGTGCAACCCGTGACTCCTGGTGATGAAGATCAAAAGGACTGTGAAGATGGAGGACTGTTTGCTGCTTACTGTAAGAGGCAGAAGTAGAATGTGCAGATCAGTCCAGCACTACAGCTAAGTCACTACCTGGATATTGCTGATGGACAGAACGCCCTCTTGTTCTGGACAATGAACATGCGGACTCTTCCTTTCCCGTTTCACATGGCCACCAGAGTTTTGGCAGTGCCAGCTTGCAGTGCTCCAGTGAAGCCGGTTTTCAGCTATGGCGGCATCATTCTACGGCCTCTTCGTGCACAAATGACAGACTTTTTGCCAGTTTGGTCTTTTGCAAATACAGAATATTTAACTGGAATATCTTAAATCGCAGATTCCTGTTAATTGTTCAGTTCATATATTTATTTTGTTTGTCTTGTGTCACTCACACATGGACACATACAAACACATGTTCACTCAGTGATCAGATAAGAGAGGCGAGGAAGAAAAAAATGCTGTTATAGTTCTTTGTATCATCCATCCATCCATTTTCGTCCGCTTATCCGGGGTCGGGTCGCGGGGGTAGCAACCTAAGTAGGGAGGCCCAGACTTCCCTCTCCCCAGCCACATGGAGCAGCTCCTCCGGGGGAATCCCAAGGCGTTCCCAGGCCAGCCGAGAAACATAGTCCCTCCAGCGTGTCCTGGGTCTTCCTCTGGGTCTCCTCCCGGTGGGACATGCCCGGAACACCTCACCAGGGAGGCGTCCAGGAGGCATCCTAACCAGATGCCCGAGCCACCTCAACTGGCTCCTCTCGATGTGGAGAAGCAGCGGCTCTACTCCGAGTCCCTCCCGGATGACTGAGCTTCTCACCCTATCTCTAAGGGAGAGTCCAGACACCCTGCGGAGAAAACTCATTTCAGCCGCTTGTATCCGAGATCTCGTTCTTTCGGTCACAACCCAAAGCTCATGACCATAGATGAGGGTGGGAACGTAGATCGATCGGTAAATTGAGAGCTTTGCCTTTTGTAGGGATACAGCACTCTCATGTCCGTATGGAATATGGGCCTCTCCGCATCTCTCTGAAACTCTCAGTGTTACACTTTCTTGGACATCTCAAGGACACAAGTGGACACTACTTTTTGTTAGAATTATGTTGAATTAATGGACACCAATTAATCAGATTGAACTTTCTTTTTAATGTGTGTTAATTCAGAATTGATCAACAGTATATTTTTGTCATTTAATGATGATTTTACTAAGCTGGTATATTTTAAATATGCCAAAGTTAAGAGAACATCTCAGAATGATCTTGCTTTAAACTGTCTGCTCTCTGCAGAATAAGTGTCTAAAGTTGAATGAACAATCCGTTCTATTTGTTTGAACTGTTTTTGGAACGAAAGAAAAGTTCTAGACATAACTTAATCTTCGGTCTCCCGTCCGTTCTAAAAACAATTCATCTGTGCTCAAACAGAGAGTGCTAAAAACAATTCATCTGTGCTCAAACAGAGAGTGCTCTGTTTTCACACCTGCAGGTTTTGTTTTGTCTCCGTGCTGGGACTCAGTTCTCGGGAAGAAGGGAAGATGCACGGACGTCTTTCTCCAAGCTGATGTACGTCCCGGCCATGCACCAAGGGCCCACGTCTTCAGCAAAGGTTCAAACAGCACGTCAGCTGTGAACCCCTTCGAGTGTCACAGCTCCAAGCGGTGACACTCTTTCTGGAAGTTATCTTGAAACAAAACCAGAGCTGGGCATTACTCTGGGAGGCCGACGCAGACGGTCTCGAGACCGTGGCAAGATGAACGTGGGTCGCCTGTAAAACGCAGCAGCATGCGCGTCTGGCTTGACTAATTTACCGGAGTCGAGACAGGATCATCTTCACGAAGGTAAAAGTCGTTTCATCACGGTACGGACGTCCAGCCGAAACCGAGCAGAGGGTGCTATCTCTGGTTAAACATCTCAAGATAAGATTCAACCATTTCCTTTCAATCTTTTATCTTTCCTCCTTAAACTCCTCCTTATGTTTATTTTCATCATGGTAAACTTTAAGTAATGTGCCAACAGAAAGGTCCAACTGTCTGTTTGTTTTTAATTTGAATTCTTGTCATAGTAGTTAGAATCAGAGCTAATATCGATACCAATGTTTAATGTAATTTTGTGATAGTTTCAATAAAAGGTCTATTTTCTGGTAGACCAACCTAAATTGAAGTCTAAGTGTGAAATTACATTTCTGGCTAATCACATCGTTAGATTTGTTGATTTAATCTGAAAAAGTTGAGACCCCGTTTAACTGATGGTAAGTTTGAAACAGTCTAAACCCTGCTCAAATCTATCATCTAATCTATAGGTAAGTCAGTAAACTGACCTCGTTTGTGTTTAATTACACAAACGGCCTATAGATTCCTTTACACTTTCGACTCAGCTCTCTCTTCACCACGACAGACCGGTACAGAGCCCGCTTCACTGCGGATGCCGCACCTATCCGCCTATCGATCTCACGCTCCAGTTTTCCCTCATTCGTGAACAAGACCCCGAGATACTTAAACTCCTCCACTTGGGGCAGGACCTCCATCCCCGACCCGGAGAGGGCATGCTACCCTTTTCCGGCTCAAGACCATGGCCTCGGATTTGGAGGAACTGATCCTCATCCCGGCCGTATCACACTCGGCTGCAAACCGCTCCAGCGAAAGCTGTAGATCACGATCTGATGAAGCCAATAGGACCACATCATCTGCAAAAAACAGAGAAGCGATTCTAAGGCCACCAAAACGGATCCTCTCAACACCTTGGCTGCGCCTAGAAATTCTGTCCATAAAAGTTATGAACAGAATCGGTGACAAAGGGCAACCTTGGCGGAGTCCAACTCTCACTGGAAACGAGCCTGACTTACTGCCGGCAATGCGGACCAAGCTCTGACACCGGTCGTACAGGGACCTAACAGCCCATATCAATGGGCCTGGTACCCCATACTCCCGGAGTACCCCCCACAGAACCCCCCGAGGGACGCGGTCGAATGCCTTTTCCAAGTCCACAAAGCACATGTAAACTGGTTGGGCAAACTCCCACGCGCCCTCCAGGACCCTGCTGAGGGTGTAGAGCTGGTCCAGTGTTCCACGACCAGCACGAAAACCACACTGCTCCTCCTGAATCCGAGGTTCGACTATCCGACGGACCCTCCTCTCCAGAACCCCTGAATAGACCTTACCAGGGAGGCTTAAGAGTGTGATCCCCCTATAGTTGGAACACACCCTACGGTCCCCCTTTTTGAATAGGGGAACCACCACCCCAGTCTGCCAATCCAAGGGAACTGCCCCCGATGTCCACGCGATATTGCAGAGTCGCGTAAGCCAACACAACCCCACAACATCCAGAGCCCTAAGGAACTCAGGGCGAATCTCATCCACCCCTGGAGCCCTGCCACCGCGGAGCTTTTTAACCACCTCGGTGACCTCAGCTCCAGAGATTGGAGAGCCCGACCCAAAGTCCCCAGGCTCCGCTTCCTCAGTGGAAGACGTGCCAGTAGGATTGAGGAGGTCTTCAAAGTATTCCGCCCACCGACTCACAACATCCCGAGTTGAGGTCAACAGCACGCCATCCCCACCATAAATGTTGTTGGTATCTTTGTATCATACTGTGGCAATATCAGCACTTTTTATCTGAACATGGAGTTCTACTTTTGTCTTTTTCACTGAATGTTCTGGAAAATTATAGTTTCAAATAGGACTGTTCTTGCAGTTAAGCTTAACTGAACTGTGTAATATAGAGGTGCAATTTTTAAAATGTTTTTTTTTAAATACTTTGTGTGTTCAGTTGCACATGTTTTATCAAGTTTTGAGATAAATACAGTTTTAAAAAGAACACATGTTCTATTATTTACATTTAACATACAACTGCAACATTGTACCGTAATAAAAAAAAGACTCAAAAGGACTTGAAATTCCAAGTTTCAGACTTGGGACATGACTGTTGCCTGTCTTGACTTTAGACTTGACTGGACCCTTAGTTACTTGAGACTTGACTTAACTTGACCGTCTTTACTTGAGACTTGACTTGAGACTTGAGACTTGACTTAACTTGACTGTCTTTACTTGAGACTTGACGTGAGACTTGACCGTCTTTACTTGAGACTTGACGTGAGACTTGACTTGACCGTCTTTACTTGAGACTTGACTTGACTTGACCGTCTTTACTTGAGACTTGACTTGAGACTTGACTTGACTTGACCGTCTTTACTTGAGACTTGACTTGAGACTTGACCATCTTTACTTGAGACTTGACTTGAGACTTGACTTGACCGTCTTTACTTGAGGCTTGACTTGACCGTCTTTACTTGAGACTTGACTTGACCGTCTTTACTTGAGGCTTGACTTGACCATCTTTACTTGAGGCTTGACTTGACCGTCTTTACTTGAGACTTGACTTGACCATCTTTACTTGAGACTTGACTTGACCGTCTTTACTTGAGACTTGACTTGACCGTCTTTACTTGAGACTTGACTTGACCGTCTTTACTTGAGACTTGACTTGACCGTCTTTACTTGAGACTTGACTTGACCGTCTTTACTTGAGACTTGACTTGACCGTCTTTACTTGAGACTTGACTTGACCGTCTTTACTTGAGACTTGACTTGACCGTCTTTACTTGAGACTTGACTTGACCGTCTTTACTTGAGACTTGACTTGACCGTCTTTACTTGAGACTTGACTTGACCGTCTTTACTTGAGACTTGACTTGACCGTCTTTACTTGAGACTTGACTTGACCGTCTTTACTTGAGACTTGACTTGACCGTCTTTACTTGAGACTTGACTTGACCGTCTTTACTTGAGACTTGACTTGACCGTCTTTACTTGAGACTTGACTTGACCAACTTTACTTGAGACTTGACTTGAGACTTGAGTTGACCGCTGTTACTTGAGACTTGACCGTCTTTACTTGAGACTTGACTTGAGACTTGACTTGACCGTCTTTACTTGAGACTTGACTTGAGACTTGACTTGACCATCTTTACTTGAGACTTGACTTGAGACTTGACTTGACCGTCTTTACTTGAGACTTGACTTGACCGTCTTTACTTGAGACTTGACTTGACCGTCTTTACTTGAGACTTGACTTGACCGTCTTGACTTGAGACTTGACTTGAGACTTGACCGTCTTTACTTGAGACTTGACTTGAGACTTGACTTGACCGACTTGACTTGAGACTTGACTGACTTGACTTGAGACTTGACTTGAGACTTGACTAGAGACTTGACTTGAGACTTGACTTGAGACTTGACGACCGTCTTGACTTGAGACTTGACTTGAGACTTGACCATCTTTACTTGAGATTTGACTTGAGACTTGACTTGACCGTCTTGACTTGAGACTTGACTTGACTGTCTTGACTTGAGACTTGACTGGGCCGTCTTGACTTGAGACTTGACGACCGTCTTTACTTCAGACTTGACTCAGGACTTGAGGATAAAGACTTGAGCCTTACTTGAAACTTGCAAAACACTGCCTTGGTCCCACCTCTTTTGATTTATACTGTCACACATCCGTCAGTATTAGAGCAGAATTATGATGAGGTTTCTGCTGGAAGTGACCTAAGGCTGTATCAGAAGAACTACAGCTAGCTGCTGCTGCTGTTTGTGCTTGTAAATAGCCGCAAAAAATGCAGTAAAGAAAAGATCTACCATTCCTTGAAGAGATGTTTGACACTTGGCTCCTTTTATCCCAGAGGTGGGCTTATGTTGAATAAAGATGGAGTTCCAGACATTTTGGACAAACCTTGATAAGACTATGCATAATCTCAGGTGCAGTATTGTGAATGACTCTCAGCTACTACCACACCAAATATGTTGCTATATGTTGCTATAATATGCTGAGTATGTGTAAAACTGACTGAGTTGTAGCCAAATGTTAATCAGTCGTGTACATATATATATATTTATGTCATGTCCTCAACCTCCATCGCCTTGTTGGAGTCGACATTCAGATAAACTCCTCTCCAAAGTGACCACACAGACAAGAGGGCTTACGTTGACTCTTTAATGAAGCCAGTTGGAGTAGGGTAAAACTGAGAAAATGAACATACAAACATTCAGAAATAATGCACAGTGGCAAACAATACAGCACTGTTCTATGATATTTCAGATCAACCCAAATGGTTAATGTTTTATCATATTTTAAATCAGGTTCGTTTTAGGATAGGCACGGCTGTTTGGAAAAAGTTCACACACATCAGACTTAATTAAAAATAATGAATATTTATTAAAGAAGTCTTGTGACAGAAAAAGGAAACAACAAAGACAAAACATACAGTTGTACATCGCCTCAGATGTACAATAAACATACAAGTCAAACAGTTTTCCTGCTAAGATAAACGTGTCTATTTAATCTAGCCACAATACTAACTGTACATACAAACTTAGGCATTGATGCAACTCATTATTCCTCACCTTTGACACAACTGGGAGAGCTGTCACAGTTTGGCGGGAATATACATTAACGCAACCGAGCATCTTGATCAGGATCACGGCAGACTCTCAAAAAAACTCTAAATGCGCTACTCATCATTTATACCTTGTGGATGTGATGACTTCACCTCATCTTGAGCAACACTATGTTTTGAAGTGCAAAGCGGTGTTAGGCACGGGTCAGTTTGCCCTTAACTGAAAACTGCAACTCATCCACATCTTACATACTTGGCTGTGAGATGCATGGAAACACATTGTTTGCCTCACTCCCTTTCAGAAGAACTGCAAGGCTTGAAGTGAGATGGGCGATATGCAACCATTCATCAAAGACCAGTTTTTCGAAGAAGGATGGGACCCTTATCATTCAAAGAAACTCTGGGCCTTCTTTGAAGCAAAGCCGCACAAAACCCCCCACTTCAAGGCTAGTTTAATACATCTTGATACTAAACTAAAATGTTTTCTCTCCATTAGTGTTGACTCTTAACATAAAAATTGATAAACATTTAGTCAGAAAAGCATTAATAAAAACTCTTAATTCAAGCACTTAAAGTAGAATAAATTTGCTCCAAAGAAAATATTTAGCTCACGGCTGTAAATGCTTTTATAAAGAAAAATACTGCTTTCTTACAGTTGCTAAATTATACTTTATAGAGCTTTGGAGCGTGACGTCACTGGTCCACCGCGCACAGCATTGTGGGTAGTTTTTTTTGTAGTTTTTTGTCGATCCGCCATTTTTGCTGGTCGCTCGTATTTTGTTCGAATCAGGTTTCAACAGTTTAGCAATGGTCCGAAATTGCTGTGTAATAGGATGCAATGTCCGTTCACACGACAGAAAAGGTAAAAAAATAGAAAACGGACTCTCGTTTTATAGTTTCCCTACCTGGAAACAACGCGAGGGGAGACGAATGGCATGGATATCAGCAGTGAGACGTCCTGATGTAACGTTCTCCAACATCACAAGATACATGCTTGTTTGTTCCAGACATTTCCATTCAGGTGAGTATTTTAAATCAGTTTACTGGAGTTGTGCCATTTTGTCAAGGTGTATCATGTTTTGGTCGAGTTCAGTGCATAGTGGGTCAACCAAGTTTAGGTCGGACATCTGTGTTATTTTAAAATAAACTGTTTAAAGTTGATTGTGTTGTCACATTGACTGTAGCATATTGTTTTTTATTATTAATTTATTTCTTTATTCATTTTATCAAAATAAATACCCAACAAAGACAAAAAAAAAGAAAATATAAAATGAAAGGCAGCAGAAAGAAGAAACTATCTTATTATATCTGCCCCTTTTCCAAACAATCTATTCAAAGAATAATCTATAAGTAACAAAAAATGAGTAACTCATCTCAATTTTCAAATTTCAACATATTACACATTAAAGTACTTCATCTTTTAACAAAATGTGTCTGAATATTTAAGGGTAGTACATTGTTATGACATTTATACATCACCATTAAAATAAG
Organism: Garcialebias charrua; assembly: GCA_038048925.1. NCBI lineage: Eukaryota > Metazoa > Chordata > Actinopteri > Cyprinodontiformes > Rivulidae > Garcialebias > Garcialebias charrua. Next base: position 12,858 of record JBBPBX010092085.1, read on the forward strand.
GTAATCTACTAATGGAACTTCAGTAATTTCAACTCAAAAAATAATATACTAGATGGATGACAGTAATGTTTTCTGGCAATAATTATATTACTGATCTGCGTTCTCTTCAAGGCAAATCTTCTTATGAGATGGATGAGTCAAATCCCGACTGGGCTCCAACACTGCACTTGGGACACTCCGAGGTGAAAGTGTCAACATCAGACCGACATGCTCGTCGATTAAAGAGACGTTACAGCAGAGCACAAGGGGAAGATGAAGGCCAGGAAGTGATGGAAAGGCAAAATCAACAAGCAGTGGAGGCTGCAGGAGATGAGCACCAACAAGTGGCAGTGGCAGCAGAAGATGAGCACACACAGCTTGTGGAGGCTGCTGGAGAGGAGCATGAGCAAGTTGTGAAGTCTGCGGTGGAAACCCCACGAGAGGACATCACTGTCGCTGCAGATGGGGAGGAGGAAGATGAACCAGCAGCAAAAAGGCGACAAACAGAATGTCAGTTGTGCGAACAAAGAAGAGCAGACATTAATCGTCTCTTACAGGAAAACCAGCAGCAAAAAGGCGACAAACAGAATGTCAGTTGTGCGAACAAAGAAGAGCAGAAATTAATCGTCTCTTACAGGAAAACAGGGAGCTCAGGTCAGAGCTGAATAAAAAACAGCTAGACAAAGAATTTCTTAGGGGTGACACAAAAAAAGTCAGGTACTATACAGGACTTCATTGCTTTGCCGTATTGTTGTCATTGTTTGAATTTGAAATGAAACAGATCCATTTTGAAGTAAACATTTGATGTAATTAAACATTTCCAGTAAATGTGATGAACGTGTGAGTTAATACATTTTATAGAAAACACACAAAAATGTGCAAATATAAGTCAACAGCATGTTTTACATAATTATGTCTCCCTTGAAGTACAAGCTCTGAGAAATATCTTTAGGAAGCTTCATGCTTTC
>JBBPBX010092086.1:0-13804 GCA_038048925.1 Garcialebias charrua
TTTGTATGGTATTACACATACTTGACCAGTTAGTCTGGGTTTCTTGACCACAGGCTCTGGTGAAACTTGGTCGGTTTTCCTTTTTCCCGTTGGGTGAAAACGCCTAGAATGTTGCTGAAGCAGCTGAAAAATTAGGCTGACTTCTGCTTTCTGTCCCCACTCACTGAAGAAGTTCTGGGCTGTCCAACTTGTTTTGGAACAAACCAGTGTTTAGACAAGGCCTGTCCCTGTGGCGTACGGTCGCATGGCTCAGATGTGGACGCTGCCCTCTGCTCGCTTGGTTCAAGCGTTGGCATCTTCTGAGCTGGGCATCTAGGGAGAGAATGTTGTCTCTGTGGTGCATTTCTGTGACTGCTGGAGTCCCTCATCTGTGTGTAGTGCCTCTTGGGCAAACCTTCACGTAGGGTTTCCTCTTACTTTCGCCTCTGGTCACAACAGCTCTGGATCTTCTCCAGGGTGCTTCCAAACAACCCTGAAGGCTCCACCATCTGATGAAGGAAAGTGGAGCGCTGGCTATCAGGCAGCTCAGTCAGTGTGAGCCATAAATGTCTCTGAGCCACCACAGTCTCAGCCATGCATTTACCTTGGGCGATAGCAGCCGCACACGTTAGGCGGAGGATGAAGTCTGCTGTTCTGCATGTCTCCTCCAGTGTCTCCGCTGCCTGCTTCTTTGATGTTGTCTGCTGAAGCTCCTGTAGCTTTTCAGCCTGGTACGCCTACAGGAGGCCGTGTTAAGCGTGCATGCAGCGAGACCCTGAGCGTGGTAACTTTTCTCAAGCTGAAGCGCAGACATGCGGCATTGTTTGCTGGGGAGCGTTGGTTTGGAGCCCGAAGTATTTGGCGCCAAGTTAGCTGCCAAAGTCTCGTCCAGCGGCGGCATGTGTACTAGGCCCACCTTCTCCATGTCCTCCACGTCGAGGAACTGCGACAAAGGCAGGGACAGTGGTGCTTTTGGGGCTGCCCATGAGCGGGTCAGCTCAGTCAGAAAGTCTGGGAACACAGGCATTTTGTGTCTCACCAAGGACCTGTTGCTTATCTAGGAAGTAGCTGCCCGCCAGTCTAGTCTGTTGCTGGCGAGGTGGGGGTGCAGGCCAGGTCACTTTCAGAGTCTCAGCTGCCCCGCGGCACAGCTCGAACAGGGCCGTGATGGAGCCGTCCGCCTCGCCCGGGGCTGCTGCCACTTCCTGGGAGAAGTCGTCTGAGTCTCCGTCGTCCTCCTGCTCCTCGTCTTCATCCGACATGTTGCATGAGGCTGTGACAGACGCCTCGTCTGACTGTAGCATCTCACGCGAGTCAAATTTTTAAGAAAAATTTGGCTGACTCGTGCTGCCTCTCACCTCCTCGTGGAGGTCCATTCTGTCTCCCCAAGTCAGCGCCCCGTTGTCCTCCATTGCATCAGCCTCGAGCTCTGCTGAGGGCCTGAGCGTCTCGGACAGGAGTGGGTCTTTTGCCGCACTGGCGTTCCCCATCGTCCTGGCCACAAATTCCATGCGCCTCTCCTTCACAGTCAGGCAAAGCTGGCTGCAGTGTGTGCAGGCATCCGGGTTAGCTAAAGCAGCTTTAGCATGTACCATTCCCAGGCACATGGGGCAGGCCTCGTGGGTGTCCGTTGCTGCGATGAAGAAGCCACATTCGTTCGGGCAAGGCTGTAACCCGGGACTTTCCGGTCTTGTAGCCTTACCCGAGTTCTTTGTCTTTTTCTTGGCCTTCTCCGGAGCCATGGTGGGAGAAGACGTTGAAGTTTCAGTTGTTTTCTTTCGCTGTGCTGTTCGTTTAATACGGCCTCCCAGTTAGCAGGAACTAAACAGCGAGAGCTCGTTTTCCAGTAAGCAGGAGCTAAACAGGTCGTGAACAGCAAATTCCTTCAAAACTTAGTTAGCTACGCCAAACTAAGTGGTCCGTAGGATGGTGTCCTCTAGTGACACCCTGGGTAGGGAGCGTGCTTACCTCCAGTCAGGCAGTTCAGTCACAGAGAAGTCCTGCAAAGTTCAGGTTGAAGTGAAGGTGAAGTGTAATAAGATGGCGGACGTGAGACGAACTGCGTCAATTATACAAGAGGGCCGTGGCCTCTGGTGACGAAGAAGTCTCACTTGCCTTAAAAGGCGTGATTGTAATGCTTCAGGTGAATCGGGCGAGGGCACAATTCCCATATCATATGTTGCACCGCAGTGACCTGACTGAAGGGGAACTTGGATGTGACCCTTTATTGATTTGTTTGTTTGCTTTAGCTGTTAAGGAAGGACAAACTATGACTAAAATCCCATCTTGCGCAATTACAGGAAAACCCAAATGTTGTAACCAAACCCTGCCAGGTTGTTTAAAAATCCATTCAGCTCGTCGGATCCATCAGTCTCTTTTTGAACACGTGCAGAGAATTTACATTTTGAGAGTTTTGCAGTTTAGCAGATTCCTTCTGAAGCATGATGAACCTGTGGCTGAGCTGTTTTCTCCTGTTTGCGTCGTCGTTTCTGAGCAGCTCCGCTCCGACACCTGAGGAATGCCAGGCGCTGGTCAAACCTTTGCGTCTGGCCAACCCATGTGTGGTAAACCTTCCATTTATTCCTGTTTTTTGAAAATGATGGCCTCCTGGAGTTTTTAGTTGAAAACTGATGTAAATTGTACACTGAAATACAGTTTTACTATATATATGATCAAGTTTGCCTCTAAAACTTTTCAGCAAAAATCTTTTTTTCCCACCTTAAACTTCATCTGCAAAGTTAAGTTTGTTAAAAGTTTACCTTCAAAGCCTTTTTGTTCAGAAAGAAAAAACTATTTTTGTTCCGTTAAAAAAAAGCTACAAACAGTGTCATGCAAAAATGTAGAAGTTTAATATTAGCTAATGTAACATTCTTTCTTACCTTTTTTAACATTCTTGTTGTTTTATAAGCCTGAAAAAAGGCTTGTACGTGGCTATTAGCCTAGCCTGAAAGAAGACTTCACTGTAAATCACTGTAAATCACTGTAAATATGACCATACTATATCTTTAGGACAAATCTGATCAGTCTTGGTATAATTAAAAAGTTAAGTCTCCTTTTAGTGGATTTTTTTCATGATGGCAGGAACTTGCTGAAGCCAGGAATGCAGACTGATGAGGAGCTCGATAAAAAATGTTTTTTACTTTAAACACAACAAAAAGGCAGAAGTGATAAACTTAGCTGTGCATTATTGGTGTTTTATCTGAGAATGGTGTATCTAAAGAGACTAACACTAACACAGCCATGACAGGTGAACAAGGTGCAGGTGCAGATGTGAGTGGGAGTGGCATACCTACTGGGCAAGAGTAATTACTGGCTGGCACAGAGGAAAATGAGGGGGTGGTGGTGAATACATATCATAACTAAACACAAGAATCTCAAAACAAAAACAACAGACTATTAAACACCTTATTTATATGAAACCACGAGAGGGTGCATTTGTCATGACTTTATGATTCACTGCAGCAATGGCGGCCATTACCAAAAAGGGCAAACATCTGCACTTGGTGCTTTGACTAAATAGCCCATAGTAAAGACTGACTATGTAAAGAATAAGTTAAAAATATTATTAATAATAATAATAATAGTGATGATACAATTAATGTAATAATATAATATAAGACTATATGTATAAATGTCAGAAAGCTGTGTTATATGGTTGTTATCAACAAAAGAGAAATATGTGAATGTGATCTGACCAGAACTGAAGCTAATAATGTAACCAGTTTAAAGTAGCCTATACAACTGATGGAAAGGTTGTTGATTATTGAAGTGGCTCATAGATCGTAACGTCTGTGGCAGATATTGCTCTGCTGTACAGGCTGAATCATGCTACAGTTTAGTACAATTTATTAAATAGTACAAGATGGTATTTCCTCTGATAAGAGTTAATCTGCTGTGTTTGGATGAATTATGAAAGTATACTTTTAAGCTTTGGTATAGACGCTGATCACTGCAATTACCTCCAACTAGTATAAGCTACATAAACACAACTTACACGTTAAAAAGGTTAGTTTCAAATTCATCAGCTAGCTAAAGTCATAATTATTAAATCAGCTAAAAAGTCTTAATCGTTGGAAGTTGGTCAATAATTATTGACTGACTTCAGGTCTAGTTTATATCATCATTAGACCCAAATGATTTTCCTTCTATTACATCCAGCTGTTGTATACAATGGTTGCATGGAATTAACATTAATTAAGAATTTTATTAAGCTATTGTAAAGATGTTAAAAATAATTTGTGACGCAGATCCAGTTGGGCTTGCCGTTATTAAGCTGTTGTTTTGTCAGCTGTGGGCATTTGGACGCCATCTTTGCTTCTTCATGATGTCACAAATGTAAACAATGGATGGGATGGATGGTTTTAGAGAACTCTAAGAGCGCAAGAAACAAAAAAACAGATCACGTGAACAAAAAAAGAAGGTTTATGTAAAGATGAGTTGGAGTCAGGGGAACAGTCAGAACAAAAACTGGAGAGAGATATAACTCATTGTGTTTGTGTGCAGCTGTACGGCAAAGGGATCCTCCTGGCGGGATACACGGACTATGATGTTTTTAAAATGTTCCTAAAGCTGACGGAAAGCGACTGGGGGTCTATATCAGCATCACCAGCAAGCCCCACTGAGATGGTCATGTTTAACGTGCGAAAAATGTGAGTCCACACCGTAATGTTAGTAAAATAATGTGTGAAATCACAGTTTCTGTGCTGTTATCATTCTGTTATTGAGCTACAGCCTGACACCGCTGCCGCTCAGCCGTACGTCTCAATAAAATCATCATTTAAGGTTTAAACAACTCAGAAAAGTTTGACTTTACAGTTCACACAGCTACACCTTGTATATCCAACTTGTCATGAGATAAAAAAAACACCCCTTTACCTTCAGATTTGAAGATTACTTCTATGTTAAATTATAATAAAGTTGAACAAAGTTAGATTGTGTGCTTTGTATTCTGAAAGGACTTGAGATTCTTCACATTTCTAAACTTCAACGTGTGATGATGTTTATGTTTATGTTTATTAAATTTGTTCATTTTTTTACAGAAGAAACAATACAAGACAATCTCATTAAATGATAGTGTACAAAATGTAAAAAAATGAAAGGTAGCAGAAAGAAGAATAAATCTTATTATATCTGCCCCTTACTTACAACAATCAGATTAAACAACAATAATCAGCCATGTAAACAATAATAATCTTCAACCAACTTTTTCAACAATCAGATTTAACAATAATAATCTTCAACCAACAGTACAAAATGACTAACTCTTTCTAATTTTCTAATTGATACAATACACATTAACAACAGTACAAAATGACTAACTCTTTCTAATTTTCTAATTGATACAATACACATTACGCTATTTCATATATGTAGGGATATAGCACCCTCATGTCCATATGGGATGTGGGCCTCTCCACATCTCTCTGAAACTCTCAGTGCTACACCTTCTTGAAGCTCTCAAGGAGACAAATGGGCACTATATTTTGTAACAATTATTATGAATTAATGGACACTAATTAATCAGATTGAACTTTCTTTTTAATGTGTGTTAATTCAGAATTGATCAACAGTATATTTTTGTCATTTAATGATGATTTTACTAAGCTGGTATATTTTAAATATGCCAAAGTTAAGAGAACATCTCAGAATGATCTTGCTTTAAACTGTCTGCTCTATGCAGAATAAGTGTCTAAAGTTGAATGAACAATCCTTCGTATTTGTTTGAACTGTTTTTGGAACGAAGGAAAAGTGCTAGACATAGCTTGCTTTCGGTCTCCCGTCCTTTCTAGAAACAATGAATCTGTTCTCAAAACAAATTACATGACTTGTTCACATGCACCTGCATACTCTGACGTATGTGTTCTGTGTATGGTCTACCCTATCATCTGTCACTCAAACTCACTCACTTGCAAAGTCACACCCTCTCTAGGGGTGCGACAACCAATCAGCAGGAAGTATGTGACTAAGTCACACCCCCTTCTTAAAGGGCACTTCCTGCATTTTTGCCTTTAGTGCTTGGAGAGAACTAACTCGCAACTGGTTTCTCTCCTCTGGGAAAGCTGGAGACGTTCCGGTCAGGTGTCAACTAGACCCACGTTTCAGCTGGAGTTACAGTAAAGCTTACTGTAACTCACTCACTCATCTTCTGGAAGAATTTGTTTTCTAAAGTTTTATTTTGAAAAATCAGTCTGTGCGCTTGACCGTTGTTTCCTGCCAAGGGAGGCGAGTTCCTCGTATCGTGAATCAGCCACACACGCTGAAGTTCCAACTGGACGGCCGGTGGACAAACCCATCCACGTGTGTGTCCACAAACTTCTCCACTCTTATCTCCAAGAGACGAACCGTCAACAGGTAACGAGTCGTGTTGTGTTTGAGCGTGCGGGAGCCCAGCAGTCTGCTCGTGTGGGGAAAAAGGTGTCACCCAGTCTGGTTCAAAATAACCAACTTTAGTTAACTTAGCTTCCACGTAAACTCCTCCTATTTCTTATTTTTCATAAGCTATTAATCTGTCAAGTAAATGTGCCAACAGTTTAAGTTCCTTACTGTCTGTTTGTTTTAATTTGAATTCTTGTCAACGTAGTTATTAAATCAGAGCTAATATCGATACAAATGTTTAATGTAATTTTTGTGATAGTTTCAATAAAAGGTCTATTTTTCTGGTAGACCAACATAAGTTGAAGTCTCTTGTGAAATTACATTTCTGGCTAATCACATCACAGATTTATTGATTTATTCTGAAAAAGTTGAGACCCCGTGAATTGGTGGCAAGTTTGTGCAGATAAAAGTCTGCTCAGACCTGCGCATCTAAAAATATAGGGAAGTCAGTAAACTGACCAGTAAGTCCTATATCTCTACAATAATGGTGGTCCAGTAAGTGTTTAATTACCTTACCCCACACATTATTTCGTTACATATATATATTTTTAACACATTTGTTTTGATCCATCCATCCATCCATCCATTTTCGTCCGCTTATCCGGGGTCGGGTCGCGGGGGTAGCAGCCTAAGTAGGGAGGCCCAGACTTCCCTCTCCCCAGCCACATGGAGCAGCTATTTGTTTTGATCATTTTTTTAAATGTAAACATTGACTTGGCATTTTTAACTACATTCTCCAAGCCATTCCATAATCTAATTCCCTGGATTGAGGTAGAACGTCCCTTCAAACTGGTTCTGAATTGTGGTTTTACAAACAACTCTGTCCCCTTAAGATTATAACAACTTTGTCTTTTAACAAAGTGCATTTGGATATTTAAAGGTAATGCATTATTTTGAGCTCTATACATAACTGATAAGATATTATAGTCTACCAAATCATGGAACTTCAATAACTTTAGGTGATAGAATAATGTACTTGATGGATGACGATAATGCTTTCTAGTGATAATTCTTACAGCTCTTTTCTGTAATACAAAAATAGGTTTTGTGATTGTTTTACACGCATTCCCCCAAACATCAATGCAATAGATTAAGTGTGGAACAATGATTGTGTTATACAACAAATATAGAGCTTTATCATTTAATAGGTCTCTGACTTTGTACAGTATGAAGGGAACATGAGGGAGACCATATATTGTGTTTAAACACATATAGTGCCACCCAGATGTAACTAAAGGATTTTAACAGGGGTCAGTATTAAGCTGACCTCTTTATCCTTAATTAATCTACTTATTCAGATTGAATAGTAATTTCACGGATTCTTTTCTTTTTCAGTTTACCCAATATTTCTGTGATCTTTATGATGGATAAATAAACAAAGCCATTAAGTGACAGAGACGTTAACTTAGTTGGTATGCCAGGCGACACTACCATTTATTTAAAATAAATCAACTAAATTAACACCATTACACTTGATTGACATGATTTCACTTTCTTTCAATTTAATACGTCAGCACACTTAAATTTAACACAACAGACTTCAATATTGGATGTTAAACATATTTAGTCTGAGGGCTCTTTAGCTTAAAATAGTTTCCAGCTTAGAATTGAGGGAAAAAGATAGGAGGACAGATGGAGAGATGGGTTAAAGGAAATTGTCTTGAGCATGTTACCAAAGTGACACTTCTCATCAGATTTCTGCTAAAATCCAGGTACGTTTGTAAACAGCTCTTTACCTTTCGACGACGAGTCTGATAAAGAGATGACACCAGCCTGTAAGATGCACAGTCCTTCAGGCCCAGTTCGTCCGAACTGGTCATTCGTTTACGTTTCCAACGTCTCCTGGGTTCCGCTTGGTCATCAGAAAATATGTCAGCTCCTGGCCTCTGACTTCAAGATAAGCTTATTCCAGGAAGGAATAAACAAAGTTTTGAGCTTACGCTCGTTCGAAGTGGATTCATAACAGCATGTTATACAATCCTTAGCTGAATGACTGTCCTTGGCGGGTGACAGGCATTCATTCAGCTCTTTGGGACGTCTTCATGTCTTTGAAGCTCCCAGAAACTCTTCAGGAACCTTCTTGTTCCTTCCAAACTCTTGCAGACTCTAGCTGGATGACGAGTCCTTAGCATGTGACATGAGTTCACCCAGCTCTTTGGGAAAGGTTCACATCTCTTTGAAGCTCCCAGCAAAACTCAGCCGTTCCAGCAACAGCTTAGAACTTAAAGAAGGATCATGAGATGAGAGATGAGACTTGTGTCTCTTTCTCATTGGTCCGTGGACCAGTCGAGTAATTCACTTGCCATTATCACGACCCAAGGTTACAGCCCGAGCAGAGGGAAATTGTTTAGGAAAAGACAGAGCAGCTGGAGCCCTTTTCATGAGAAACAACGGATTAACTGTCTTCTGACTTTCTAAACAAAACCGTCTGGTCTCTCTGACCCGAGACTTCAACTTTAACACAGCAGTGAACACCGTTTAACTCTTACAGAATAACACAGCTTAAAAGCACACATCATGAAAATGACAAAAGTTATTCTTTTGATCACATCAGCCTAAAATCAAAGATAGAAATAGTCTCTTTTGGTGACTATGTTCTCAGATTACAGCTAATGGAATGATTTTGTGGTAAATGTCTTGCTTTACTGAGAGGTCAGTAAAGGTCATCTCTGGAACAGTTCAAAAGTACACAGGTGTATTAAAGTGGACTTGGTCATGCCCACTACAAGTACTGCAATCGATTTAGCTATTTTTATTCTTACAGAATTTATGTGTTGTTTCCATGTCAGTTTGTCATCAATGATAACACCCAAAAACTTCACCTCACTCATTCTACAAATCTCAACATCCTCAATTTTGAGTGGGACATCAACAGTTTTCTTTTTATTACCGAATATCATGTAATTAGTTTTCTCTAGATTTAATGATAATTTATTTATTTTAAACCAAGTTTGTATCTTGACAAATTCTGTCTTTATCAATTCCAACATTTGTTCTATATCTTCACCTAAACAGAAAAAAGTGGTATCATCAGCAAAAAGTACACATTTAAGGAGTCCTGACACATTTACCAAGTCATTCACATATAAAATAAAAAGCTTTGGTCCAAGTACAGAGCCTTGGGGAACTCCACATGTGATATTACAGAGGTCAGATCTTACATCATTTATTTGTACAAATTGTTTCCTATCTTTTAAGTAGCTAGATACCCACTGTAATGCTGGTCCTCTAATACCATATTTGTTCAGTTTTTCTAGGAGAATGGTGTGATCAATAGTATCGAATGCTTTTTTTAAATCAACAAAAATACTGATACAATATTGTTTTTGATCGACAGCAGTAGTTATTTGTTCCATTAATTCCATGAGAGCCATTGATGTAGAGTTTTTTGCTCTAAACCCATACTGACTGTTGCTTAGAATATTTTGTTTATCTATAAATTGGTCTAGTCTGTTTACAAATAGTTTTTCAAGAATTTTTGAAAACTGTGGTAACAAGGATATAGGTCTATAATTGTTGAATACACATTTATCACCATTTTTAAAAAGAGGAACGACCTTAGCTACTTTCATATTATCTGGAAATATTCCTGTTGAAAATGATAAGTTACATATGTATGTGAACGGCTCAATAACATGGCTCATTATGTCCTTCACAAACATCATATCCATGTCCACCCAGTCTTTCGATCTCTTGTCTGTAAGATGTTTTACTACATTCATTATTTCCTCTTTGTTAGTTCCATTTAGAAAAATACTATTTGCACAACCTGTAATTGAGTGGGTCACATTTTTATCTACTTTTGGTATCTTAGCTGCAAGGCTTGATCCAACATTCACAAAATATTGATTAAATTCATTTACAATTTCATTTTCATCATGAATTTCATCGTCGTCTTTTACAAAATATTTTGAAATACCAGTTTTTGCTTTATGATTCTTCAGGACACTATTCATTACTCGCCATGTTGCTTTCATATCACCATTACTTTTATCTAATAATTTACTATAATATTCTTTCTTATGTTTCCTTATAATCCCCACTAATTTATTTTTATACTTTTTATATTTTTCTTCAGCGCTCTGACTTCGCAATTTCAAGAAACATGAATACAAATAATTCTTTTTTTACAAGCATTTCTCAACCCTTTTGTCATCCATGGTTGATCAACCGTATTTCTCTTTGTATAATTTGTTTGCACACAATTCTTCTCGTACAGAGCTTCCAGGATATTCATAAACTCATCATATGCTCTGTTCGCATCATCAACATACACATTATTCCAGTCTTGTTTATCTAGATCCTCTTTCAGTTTTTCCAAAACTTTTTTTGACGTGTTTATGATCTTTTTCTTCATTGCGACTGCTTTTGTGATGCTTTGATCATTTTTATAGATTGTGAAAACTGGTAAATGATCACTTAGATCGGTCGTTAAGATACCACTTATCACGTCCTCATTTGTTATATTTGTGAAAATATTATCAATTATTCCCTGATGCATGCTCAATAATCCAGGTAGAAAAATCTAAAAAAGCTAAGTCTGGTCCTCTGGACCAGACTTAGCAGCCAGACAGAAGGAGAAATCACACACAAAACAGGCTCTAGAGAAATGTGGCTATCCTAACTGGGCCTTCCTGAAAGCAGAGAAGAAACCCAAACAGGACTCCAGCCAACCATCAGGTGAAAAGAAGGAACCCAGACCCAGACCAGTGGCCATTCCATATGTTGCAGGGGTTTCAGAGACATTGAGACGTTTATTTTCTAAACACAACGTCCCAGTGGCTTTTAAACCTCAAAATACATTACGGCAAAAACTGGTTCATCCCAAAGATCCAGTCCCCCGGCAAAAACAGAGTAACATTGTGTATGCTGTTCAGTGTCAGGAGGGCTGTGATCAGTCTTATATCGGGGAAACTAAACAGCCACTGGCCAAAAGGATGGCCCAGCACAGAAGATCAACATCATCAGGTCAGGACTCTGCAGTCTACACTCATCTCCAGGCCAGCGGTCACTCTTTCAGGGATGAAGATGTTCACATCCTTGATAGAGAGGAACGATGGTTTGAGAGAGGAGTAAAGGAGGCCATCTTTGTGAAAAGAAACCGCCCATCATTAAACAGGGGTGGAGGCCTCCGGGTTCAACTGTCCCCCTCCTACAATGCTGTGATTGCTGGTATCACTCAGCCCTCTGTGAATAGCAAACAACCATCAGGGTGCTAACGATCCTTTGTTAGGCTGATGGTCCTCCTTGATCATGTGAGCAGCTGGTTTCGGCTGTCATCAGCCAACTGGTTGTGTAACACTGTGAGAGGGTGCTATTTATAAGACTGAGCTGAACCCAGCACCTCAGACTGAGGAAGTCTTTCGGACGAAAGACGAAACGTTTCTACAGTTTTTTTTGCTTTGTTTTGTTTTGTTTTTTTGAATGTCCAGAGGACCAGACTTAGCTTTTTTAGATTATCAATTATTGTGGCACTATGAGTTGTAATTCTTGTTGGCTTTGATATCAATGGATACATATTTAAACTGTACATTGAGTTTATAAATGTGCTTATGTTATTTGAATCTGTTTTATTTCCCATATCAATGTTAAAGTCTCCACACAAAAAAAACATTTTTATTAAAACTCTTCTCCATTAGCTCCAAGATTTTATCCGTGAATATTTCTATATTTGCTCCTGGTGATCTATATACACAACTTATTATTATGTTTTTATCGTTTTTGTTTATTATTTCTATTGTTATCATTTCCATAATATTATCAACTATTATTGACATTTCACTATTTAATTTACATTTTATTTCATTATTGACAAACAGAGCGACTCCACCACCTCTTTTATTATTTCTGTTCATATGATATAATTCATACCCCTCGATGTGAATATTACTTGTGTTATCATCATTGAGCCATGTCTCTGACAGCGCTATTATTGTAAAAGTTCTATTTAACTGTTTTAAGTAATCTGTTATTTTGGATATGTTTGCATTTATACTTCTGCTATTAAAGTGAATAATAGAGAGAACTCCTTTTGATATATTGATGTCATTAAACTGCTCTTCATTATAATATTCGCTATCTTTTATTACAGGGAAAAAATTTGCATCAATCACATTTTCAACATTATATATTTTAGGTTCTGAGTCTTCGTATGTTGTCATGTTCTAATGTATTTGTTCATTTCACTGTATATTTTATCCATTTGTAATTTTTCATCTCCTGAATTCATCCAGATCCGTCAGCTCTTTTATCATTTTAGGCTGAGACCCTTCCTTTGTTTTGATAAAGACGTATCCATTTCTTGTCCATGTTGAATGTATTTTTTTTTTTTGCTTTTTAACCACCTTGCTTCCTTTGCAATTTTTCCATTTTTTTTGGTAAGATGTTCATTTATGTAAACGTCTGTTCCCTTCAGATTTCTTCTATTTTGCATAACATAGTTTTTTGTATACCTGCTATAGAACTTGACGACTACTGACGGTTTGAATCTTGGTGAATTACTGGGCAGGGTGTGACAGAACGAAATGTCCCCATAGTTTATGTTAATGTTTCTTTCCTGTAAGAAAGTAACTACACGTTCGTCCAGAGTCTCTTGTTCTTCCTGAGATGCATTCTCAGTTTGGTCTTCGTTGGTAAGATTTCTTGCATTTGTCTGACACTTACTAATATCAAGTCCTGAGATCACCACGTTGTCTTGCTTTGTGTATTGTTCTAAGTCCTCTATTTTTTGTTCCAGTTCAGCAATTTTATTGTCTTTGCTAATTATCAGTCCTTTCAGTTCTTTTATTTCTTTCACCAGTTCGGCCTGGGAATCCATTTTTTTTGTTAAGTTTTCTATTTGTCCACTCATAAAGTTGAGTGATTCTTTAAATTCTTGCATTTCTACTGAGTTGTTTCCCTCCGGGTCTGGTGATTTTTGTCCTATATTTCTCATATTTGCAGAGACTGGTGATCTTTGTCCTTTACCTCTCGTCATACTTGCAGAGATTGTAATCTAATGGTAGCAGGTCTCTGGTTTGTTTGCTGAACCACGTGGCCCTTCCACGAGGCTCACAGGCCTAACGATGGTGGCTCTGGACCAGCAGTGCACAACTTAGCAGTGCAGCACCCAGATCAGCAGTTATTAGAACAGAACTCACGGTTTCAGCAGCCTGCAGCAATCAGCTCTCTTATCCGAAGAGGTTTTGCTCACTAGATCCGATGTAGCCCAGTTAGCACAGCACGTAGCTTCAGCTCCAATAGCTCCCGGCGCAGCTCCGACACCAGCCTGGTCCCAGGCGGTGGTCCTCTGGCTCACCCACGACGCTCGGCCCAGCTCGAAGCCCCAGTTGGCGTTCACGGCTCTCGGCTCACTCGCGGCGCTTGGTCCAGCTCAAAGCCCCAGGTGGCGTTTACGGCTCTGGGCTCACTCGCGGTGCTCAGTCCAGCTCAAAGCCCCAGGTGGCGTTCA
>JBBPBX010092090.1:0-11724 GCA_038048925.1 Garcialebias charrua
TGTCGTCAAAACTGCAACTATGTCTCGTGTGATGTGCTTAATGCTGTTAGAGTTTTTGGGACTTTATCATGGAGTGTCCTCAGGCAATCTTTGATAGACTCTCTTTTTGAATAACACAAATGATACCTATTGTGTCTTTCCTTTTTCCATATCTGATTGTGGTGGCGCGGTTTTATACTGCTGCGACTTCGTGCGCTCGTCCCTATCCATGATGAATGTGCGTAATCATTAACGTTGTCTTTGTGCCCCGGTGCAATGTCAAGGTCAATAAAGATATATTCTATTCTATTCTATTCTATTCTATGTATTACTACTGTTTACATTTACTCTACTTTTTATATCCACACTACTGCTGATACCGGTATATATATTCTTTTTACTAGCCTTATTGCATATGCCACTTTACTTCTATACCAATATCAACTACCTCATACATATACTGTGTACATAAACTTCATATGCTGCTTTGTCACTCTATTACAAATGTCAATGTCAGAACCTTCATTTTATTTTATAGATATACTTTTTATACTTTTATACTACTATGCAAAAACTCAGGACAGTATTACACTTTTATTATTTCATTTTATGCTTATGTTTATTAAATGTTTTAGTGTTTTAGTGTTTAAATGGTTACTGTTTCACAGAGGGACTGAGAGAAATGCGATTTCAATCCTGTGTATGTCCTGTACATATTGCAGTTTTTACAATAAAGTTGACTTTGACTTTGACTTTGAATTTACTAAGGAAAAGTTCAGCTGACACATACCTTTGCTATAATTTCGAGCAAACAAATAACTGTTTGTTAATCTTAATGTACATGTGTTTCAGTGGTTCCTGCCTCTGTTTAGAGCTGATTAAAAGAAGAAGCTCCTCAACCCCAAAGGCCTGATGTGGACCAGGAGGACCCAGAGCCTCTTATCATAAAGTGGAAGAGAAGAAACTTGGACACGTCTGGTGGGAGACCAACTCAATAGGAGACCAATATCAGGTTTTTGATAACTACAGTTTCTTTAAAGAGGGAGGAGGATTTAAAAAAACTTACCAGGAACCCAGATTTAAAGACTCGCAAAGGCAGTTCAAGCTCTTCAAAGACTGAAGTTCACGAGGGTGATGAAGAGGATGTTGAAATGACAAGTTCTGACTCTCTGCTAAAGAACTCATCAGACTCTGAATCAGAACGTGAAGACAGAATGAAAGACTGGAAGGAGAGCAGGGCTCCTGAATCAGAAGTAAAAACTGTCAACAAATCTTTGAGCTGCTCTGAGTGTGGTAAGCAGTATGTCAGTAACCAGACTCTTCAAAGACACATGACAAGTCATTCAGGAGTGAAGTCTTCAAGCTGTCTGTTTAATAAGAAATGTGTTGGAAAGAAGAAAAATGTAGAGTCATGCAGGAAAGTCCAGGCAAGACCAGTCCACACAGGGGACAAGCTGTTTCCTTGTGAACTTTGTGGACAAAGATTTAATGAGAAGACAAATTTAAAAAGACACATGCGAGTCCACACAGGAGACAAGCCATTTCCGTGTGAACTTTGTGGACAAAGATTTAGTCAGAAGACAAGTTTAAACAGACACATGAGAGTCCACACAGGAGATAAGCCGTTTCCTTGTGAACTTTGTGAACAAAGATTTAGTCAGAAGACAAGTTTAAACTTGCACATGAGAGTCCACACAGGAGACAAGCCGTTTCCTTGTGAACTTTGTGGACATAGATTTAGTCAGAAGACAAGTTTAAATTCGCACATGAGAGTCCACACAGGAGACAAGCCGTTTCCTTGTGAACTTTGTGGACAGAGATTTAGTCATAAGACACATTTAAACAGTCACATGAGAGTCCACACAGGAGACAAGCCATTTCCTTGTGAACTTTGTGGACAAAGATTTAGTATTAAGGCAACTTTAAACACACACATTAGAGTCCACACTGGAGACAAGCCGTTTCCTTGTGGACTTTGTGGACAAAGATTTAGTCATAAGACAAGTTTAAACAGACACATGAGCGTCCACACAGGAGACAAGCCATTTCCGTGTGAACTTTGTGGACAAAGATTTAGTCATAAGACAAGTTTAAACAAACACATGAGAGTCCACACAGGAGACAAACCGTTTCCTTGTGAACTTTGTGGACAAAGATTTAATCAGAAGACAAATTTAAACAGACACATGAGAGTTCACACAGGAGACAAGCCATTTCCTTGTGAACGTTGCGGACAAAGTTTTAGTCATAAGACAAGTTTAAACTTGCACATGAGAGTCCACACAGGAGACAAGCCATTTCCTTGTGAACTTTGTGGGCAAAGATTTAGTCAGAAGGATAGTTTAAACTCACACATGAGAGTCCACACAGGAGACAAGCCATTTCCTTGTGAAATTTGTGGACAAAGATTTAGTCGTAAGGACAATCTAAACTCACACATGAGAGTTCACACAGGAGACAAGCCGTTTCCTTGTGAACTTTGTGGACATCGGTTTAGTCAGAAGATACATTTAAACTCACACATGAGAGTCCACACAGGAGACAAGCCATTTCCTTGTGAACCTTGTGGACAAAGATTTAGTCATAAGGCAAGTTTAAACAAACACATGAGAGTCCACACAGGAGACAAGCCATTTCAGTGTGAACTTTGTGGACAAAGATTTAGTCATGAGACAAATTTAAATAGACACATGAGAGTCCACACAGGAGACAAACCGTTTCCTTGTGAACTTTGTGGACAAAGATTTAATCAGAAGACAAATTTAAATAGACACATGAGAGTCCACACAGGAGACAAGCCATTTCCTTGTGAATGTTGCGGACAAAGTTTTAGTCATAAGACAAGTTTAAACTTGCACATGAGAGTCCACACAGGAGACAAGCCATTTCCTTGTGAACTTTGTGGACAAAGATTTAGTCAGAAGGATAGTTTAAACTCACACATGAGAGTCCACACAGGAGACAAGCCATTTCCTTGTGAAATTTGTGGACAAAGATTTAGTCATAAGGCAAGTTTAAACAAACACATGAGAGCCCACACAGGAGACAAACCGTTTCCTTGTGAACTTTGTGGACAAAGATTTAATCAGAAGACAAATTTAAAAAGACACATGGGAGTCCACACAGGAGACAAGCCATTTCCTTGTGAACGTTGCGGACAAAGTTTTAGTCATAAGACAAGTTTAAACTTGCACATGAGAGTCCACACAGGAGACAAGCCATTTCCTTGTGAACTTTGTGGACAAAGATTTAGTCAGAAGGTTAGTTTAAACTCACACATGAGAGTCCACACAGGAGACAAGCCATTTCCTTGTGAAATTTGTGGACAAAGATTTAGTCATAAGGCAAGTTTAAACAAACACATGAGAGTCCACACAGGAGACAAACCGTTTCCTTGTGAACTTTGTGGACAAAGATTTAATCAGAAGACAAATTTAAAAAGTCACATGGGAGTCCACACAGGAGACAAGCCATTTCCTTGTGAACGTTGCGGACAAAGTTTTAGTCATAAGACAAGTTTAAACTTGCACATGAGAGTCCGCACAGGAGACAAACCGTTTCCTTGTGAACTTTGTTAACAAAGATTTAGGATGGGACTTCCGGTTGAGCGAATGACAGGGTAGGACGCGTTCAAGCTGAGCTCCCGCAGCAACTAATAATTGCTATTTTTTTGGCACATTTTTGATGGTTTAACACGTCTTCTCAGTATTTATTCTTTTTTTGGCCGCTATTATAACCCGTCTCAAGTCTCAAGTGTCGGCTTTTGACCAAGATGCCTCCGAAACTTAAATCATCTGCACAGAAGTCGGCGTCTCCACGACGCGCTGACACACCCTCCTGCACGGAGGAGCACTCTGACAGCTCTACCTCAGCTGCTTTCAAAGCCGAGCTGCTGTCAGCTCTGCGGGTTGAAATGGCAGCTATTTTCAAGACAGAACTCCAAGCAGCTTTTTCTGAAAACTTATCGAATATAAAAGCTGAGCTCCTCGCAGTGAAGTCTGAATTAACCAGCAGTATTTCAACCATTCAGCTGGATGTGCGTGCGTTGAAGGACACCGTGGGCGCGCTGGAGACGTCATGCTCCACATGCTCCGATGACATCACCTCCCTGCAGGCTACAGTGGAACAGCTGTCCGCTGACTTTAAAAGACTGGACACTAAGTGTGATGAACTTGAAGCAAGATCACGTCGTAATAATTTGCGGCTGATAGGAATTTCTGAAGATTTCTCCATTTCATCTACATCTGTTTCCACGTTGCTTAAAGATGCGTTTCAGCTGGAGAAGGAGCCGCTGGTGGACCACGCCCATCGCACTTCCCAACCAAAACCTAAATCTGGTGAGAGACCTCGTCCTATAATTGTTCGCCTGCATTATCTTTCTGACTGTATGGACATATTGCGACGAGCCAGGACCCAGCAGCGGATCATGATGGGTGACACATGTTTGTCTGTTTTCCCTGACCACACGCCGAGGACGGCACGTGCACGCGCGGCTTTTAATGAGGTTCGCCGGCAGCTGCAGGAGATCCCTGGGATCCATTTTGGACTGCTCTACCCAGCGCGACTTCGGGTCACGCATAACGGCACAGAGAGGGAGTTTACTTCACCAGAAGAGGCCACTGTCTTCATCAACTCACTGAAGACTTAAAACTTTCCAAAGATGTGCCACATTGATGAATCCTGAGGAGCTTGTGGGAGCTCAAACTGCAGCTTTTCTGCTACTACGTTGCTACAAACCGTAAGCATAAACTTTAGAGTTTTGACTCCGTCTGGAGTCTGCACTGGGTACTCCATCGTTTGGGGATGGGGTCGTTGTAAGTGCTGTGGGGAGGGGGGTGGTGGGGGGTGTTTATTTGTTTTATTTTATTCTCTTTTTTTTGGGTGTGTGCTTTTTGTTTTGTGTGGGGAGCATTGCATTATATTCAGATTGTTTTTGTGCCTTTTTCTCCAATTCATTTGAAATATGTCTAATGATAATAATGTGAATATTCCACAAATGGGCTCTTCTGTGAGATTTTTGAGCTGGAATATTAAAGGTATGGGCAGCCCACTTAAGAGGTCAAAATTTTTTGCCCATTTGAAACGTCTCAAAGCTGATCTAGTGTTTTTACAGGAAACCCATATGCGTATCAAAGATCAGGTCAGGCTAAAATGTTCTTGGGTTTCTCAGGTGTTTCATTCAAATTTCAATTCTAAAGCCAGGGGGGTTGCTATTTTAGTTGGTAAATCTATTCATTTCTCAGCTTCTAAAGTTATATCAGATAAAAACGGCAGATATTTAATCGTTTCTGGTACTTTATTTCATATCCCAGTTCTGCTAGTTAATATATATGCTCCTAATTTTGATGATCCAAGATTTATGAATAAACTATTTGAATCTCTTCCTTCTTTAGACAATAATTTCGTCATAGTAGGCGGGGATATGAACTGTGTCACCGACCCCAATTTAGATAGGTCTCACCCACGCAGATTGGTTCCATCATTAATGGCTAGATCACTTTCGGATTTTATGTCAAAAAATGGATGTGTTGATCCTTGGAGATTTTATAATCCCCAAATCAAGAAATTTTCTTTTTTTTCCCATTTACATCAGTCTTTCTCTCGTATTGATTATTTTTTTGTTGACACTAAGCTGTTACCAAATGTTCTATCTGTTGATTATCATCCTATTGTAATTTCTGATCATGCTCCTCTTTCATTAGATATTAAGTTTGCTTTTCAACATCGGTATGTCACACCTTGGAGATTCAACCCCCTTCTTCTTTCAGATGAAAAGTTTAATACATTTATTTCAGCTCAAATTGATGATTTCATTACAATAAACCAAAACGAGAATGATCCAATCTCATATTCTTTACTATGGGAATCACTAAAAGCGTTTTTACGAGGGCAAATAATTTCATATTCCGCCCATTTGATTAAGATGCGTAAGGCGAAATTGCTAGAACTGAGTGCTAATATTACTAATCTTGATCAACAAATTGCTGACTCTCCCTCACCTAGTTTATTTAAACAGCGGGTTGACTTACAAACTAAATTTGATCTTATCACCACCAATGAGGCAGAGCGTCTTCTTTTACGATCACGTTCTACTTATTATGAACATGGTGATAAGGCTAACCGATTACTCGCTCATCAGCTGCGTCGTCGGGCAGCTTCGCAGATGATCCCACAGATAATGGACTCATCAGGCACTTTGCATCACGATCCCACTACTATTAATTCAGTTTTTCAGTCATTTTATTCTTCGTTATTTAAATCTCAATTTCCATCTAATCCTAATGAAATGAATCAGTTTCTTGATAGTCTCAAGTTTCCTGTGATAAATTCAAATGTTGCTAGGGAACTTGATTTGCCTTTATCCATTGAGGAGATTGTCACTGCCCTGAAAAACATGCAAAGCAACAAAGCTCCTGGTCCAGATGGATTTCCTGTTGAATTTTTTAAAAAATTCCAGGACAGGCTTTTTCCGATACTTCATGCTGTATACATCGAATCATTACAAAAGGGTAATCTCCCCCATACTTTAACACAAGCCTCTATTAGTCTCCTCTTAAAAAAAGATAAAGATCCTAATCTTTGTAGTTCATATAGACCTTTATCTTTAATAAATGTAGATGCTAAGATTCTTGCTAAGGCTTTGGCTTGTCGTCTTGAAAATATAGTTCCAACTATTGTTTCACATGAACAAACTGGATTTGTTAAGGGGAGACAACTATTTTTTAATATCCGTACACTTTTAAACATTATTTATTCCAAAACCACTACTGAAACACCTGAAGTAGTTATCTCGATTGACGCTGAGAAAGCGTTTGACAGAGTTGAATGGGATTATTTATTTGCAGTTTTAAGGAAGTTTGGATTGGGTGATGCATTTATTTCTTGGATACGTCTGTTCTATATTTCTCCTCATGCTAGTGTCTCTTCTAATGGTATTCAATCTAGTTTTTTTAGACTTTTTCGTGGCACAAGACAAGGATGTCCATTATCCCCCCTATTGTTTGCTCTGGCCATTGAGCCGCTTTCAATTTTTTTAAGGACATCTAACATTTTTACTGGGCTTTCCCGATTAGGTTCTGAATTCAAACTATCTCTTTATGCTGATGATTTACTGTTATATGTTTCAAATCCTACTCTTTCAATTTCATCAATTTTATCTGCTTTTCAGAGATTTGGATCATTTTCTGGTTATAAAGTAAATATTGCTAAAAGTGAATGTTATCCAATTAACGCAGCTGCATTAAAGCTTTTGAACTGTGACATACCATTTAAATTGAGCAGCTCTGGTTTTAAGTATCTGGGTGTTAATGTAACAAGATCATTAAGTTCTCTTTTTGATGCTAATTTTTTGCCTTTAATTTCTAAAATTAAATTGGACCTCCAAAGATGGAATAGTTTGCCTCTCTCACTTATAGGTAGAATCAATGTAATTAAAATGAATGTCTTACCCAGATTCTTATTTTTCTTCAATTCTCTCCCACTATTTCTGCCAAAACATTTCTTTAAAACACTAGATCAAGTTATTTCTGGCTTTATATGGTGTGGAAAATCACCCAGAATCAGCAAAACCACACTGCATAGATGCAAATTCAATGGTGGATTGTCACTTCCTAATTTTCAGCTTTATTATTGGGCGGCCCATATTCACAAGATTTCATATTGGTTTGGATCTTTTGACTTCCCATGGTGCAAGTTGGAGTCATTATCCTGCTCCCAGTCCTCATTAAGTGCTCTTCTTACTTCTCCTACTACATCTAACTTGTCTCAAGTTGGAGTCATTATCCTGCTCCCAGTCCTCATTAAGTGCTCTTCTTACTTCTCCTACTACATCTAACTTGTCTCGTTTCACTAACAATCCAGTAGTTCGCTCTGTTTTAAAAATTTGGTGTCAGTTTAGGAGGCACTTCAAATTTAATTCAGCATCTACACTTACTCCTTTACTGAAAAATCACTTATTTCAACCAGCACTCACAGATTCAGCATTTTTATTATGGGGTAATAAAGGGCTGATATGTTTTAATGACCTCTATAAAGAAGGTATCTTTTCCACTTTTACGGACCTCTCAGTTGAATTTCATCTCCCTCCTTCTCATCTATTTCGTTATTTTCAAATTAGACATTGTGCTAAGACTCTGTTTTCTGATTTCCCTTCCAAGCCGCAGAACTTGCAATGGGAGATGTTTCTGAGTTGGGATCCTCTTCAAAAGTCATATATCTCTAAAGTTTATAATGAAATTCTTTCTTTAGATTCTTCACCCATTACCAAG
The DNA here is from genome assembly GCA_038048925.1 of Garcialebias charrua. Lineage (NCBI taxonomy): Eukaryota > Metazoa > Chordata > Actinopteri > Cyprinodontiformes > Rivulidae > Garcialebias > Garcialebias charrua. The sequence continues at coordinate 8,247 of JBBPBX010092090.1, forward strand.
ATCAAGGCGGCTTGGGAGCTCGAACTGGGTCTAAATTTGGGAGAGGATTGGTGGAATGATGCTCTTAAGAACATTCATTCAAGTTCAATCTGTGCTCGACTTTCGCTTATACAGTTTAAAGTTCTTTTTAGGGTTCATTTCTCCAAAACTCGCCTGTCGCAATTCTTCCCTTCCGTTTCTGACAAATGTGATAAATGTCATGCACCTTCTTGTAATTTAACTCACATGTTTTATTCCTGTGCATCACTTCATAGTTTTTGGCAGAATTACTTTGATACAATGTCAAAGATTCTCTCTATGGTCATTGAACCCTCACCCCATGTTGCGATATTTGGGCTTCCAGTTAATTATAAACAGTTCACTTCGGATCAATTGAATATTTTATCATTTACTTCCTTATTGGCAAGACGCCGTCTTCTTTTTCATTGGAAATCAACTAAACCACCATCTACTGGGCAGTGGCTAAAAGATACCATGTCTTTTCTAAAAGTGGAGATGATTAGATATTCAATTAAAGGTAATTCCGCAAAATTTTATAAAATATGGAGTCCTTTCATGACATTTTTTCACGCTCTTCATTCTCTTCATCTGGATTGATTGAAATATCCCCATCTGGTTGATTGTAATACCCCACATTTTATTTTATTATTATTATTATTTTTTATTTTCTCTTTCTCCACTTCTATTTATTATTATTATTATTATTATTATTTTTTTAATTATTTAGTTTTTTTTCCTTTAAGTGTGTATTTGTTGTATTTTGTTAAATCATGTAAGAAAAAGAAAAATATTAATAGGAGATATCTTGTTTACTTGGATTTGTGTTGATGTTCGTATTTGATGTTATGAAGAAGTTATGTACTACATGGTATATTATGTTATGGATAACTAATATTGTGTTTGCTTGTATCTATTTTTTCTTCTCCTAATAAAAAAAAAAAAAAAAAAAGATTTAGTCAGAAGGATAGTTTAAACTCACACCTGAGAGTCCACACAGGAGACAAGCCTTTTCCTTGTGAACTTTGTGGACAAAGATATAATCGGAAGACAAATTTAAACAACCACATGAGAGTCCACACAGGAGAGTAAACTTAACAGAAAATAATAAATTGGGGTCTTGGGCTCTGGTCCCTTCTTTGTCTGCCTGGGGTCTATACTTCACGGTTTCTATTGAATGTTCTATTAGAGAAGCCTTATTCACTTATGCATGCTCACAACCACACACTAATGGATACAGGGATGTACTGTGTATGTAGATATCATATGTAGATATGTAGATGCAGTGGCGGTTCTAGACCAGTTGTACTGGTGGGGCCTAGCTGGGGCCAGAGGTTTTGTCAGAGGGGCACGTTCATCTTGGAGAAAAAGACAGATTTGAAATCTTACTTTACTCTTTTGTTTTTTTAAAGCAGTGTAACCAAAGAAAATTGTTTAAAAAATCAAATGAGAAAAATATACATGTAAAACATTTTACACAGTATTTGTATTGATTGAATAAAATATATTAATAAGCAAATAAAATGATAATGAAAATAACTGTTAGGTGAAGTCTTGGTTCAGTTTCTCAGTCCAAAATTATATAACATTGGCTGCCCTACCATCACAGAAACTGTATTCTGCGATTTTGATGATTTCTGGCAAACCGGTCAACAAATGAGTCAAGATTCAGATTTTGTGTTAGCAGGATTTAATTGTAACTAAGAAACTTATCCAACATTAATAAAACTTAACTCAAGTTGCCTTTTTGGACATGCATGAATATATTTGTATACACTGTACTTGTCTGTAGTAGAGAGAACATTAATCTTCTCTTGGCGGTGCAAATTCTGCTAACACAAAATGTGTAACTACTTAAAACTTTTAAGTAGTTACTTTCACCCAGTCTCTTTTTCATCACATGCTTCCAAAAGTCAACAATTATGTTTGTATTCTGCATCTGTATGTTAGCAAACTATCTTATGAACAACTGAATAGATTTTGATTAAACTTTCAAGAAATAATCACTGAATGGCTCTCTATGACTGGTTGACTTTTAAAGTACATCCAATTCAAGATCGCTGCCACAGCTAACTGAACTTAACACAAAATTGACTACAACTCAGTCAATTTGACAAAAAAATTAGATAAAATTTGGTGTGGTAGTAGCTGAGACTCATTCCCAAAGCATAATCAAAGGACTTTTAGAATGCATAAGATCTTTCTTTAAAATTATAACGTTATTTATTTGAATCAATGGTGTTGGTCTGTTAGCAAAATATCTCATGACCCTCTGGACAGATTTTGAAAAATCTTTCAAGAAATAATAAACGGATGTTTCTTTACTGCTGATTAACATTTGAGTACAATTGAATTGAAGATGGCTGCAGCAGGCAATTGAAATAAGCAAACCCAAAAATGGTTATAATTCAGTTAATTTTACAGATATGGAGTTAAGTGATTGTTTGTTTAAAGTTATTTTATATATTCTTTTAAATAATGGGGTGATGTAAGATTTTTTTCTTCTTTCTGCACTTTCATTCAATGTTTTATTTTTGATGAATTTGTTTTATTTTGTCTCTTTTAAATGAATGAATAAATAAATTAAATATTAAATAGCTTTACATCTGCTAAGTTCATGGCATAAACCAACACAGACATGTTCCTGTTTTTAGTGTTTTACATTGCTTTATATTGTAGCTGTTTATTATGATATGATGCAAAGCTACAGAGCTCCAGGGGGAAGCTGAGAGCAGCTGCCTGGAATCAGAGCGCCCATCCCGGGATGAAAAAGAAAAACACACTGCTGAAGCCCCAGAGCTCAAATGTCCGGCGTAAAACTAACTTGACCGCGGTTTAACGTGGCGCTAAGACTCTGCAGACATTGATCCTTGCTGTCTTGCGGTGTTGAGTGTAAAATACTTCCACACAACGCACGTTACTTTGTTACGATGAAAAGTCGGCTAGCTGCTAGCTAAGATGCTACTCACCATTGTTGTCAGATCTTTCGACAGAAACAAGTGACCAGCTCCATGAAAACAATCCATAAACAAACGACCCGCTCTTTGAAAACAATCCATAAACAAACGACCCGCTCTTTGAAAACGATCCCAAAACAAGCCCAACAGAGTACTCAGTTAGTCCTCACGCTTGTAGCTGCCTGCAAAGTATGAAATGGATTTCCTGAATGTGAGGCGGGTCTTGTTACTCTGGGTTCATGAGACACGCCTCCGTTCAGGAAATCCATTCCATAGCTTGAAGCCAACGTGCATCATGGGTTGGCTCAATCCAATATGCAAACAAGGCTGGTATCGGTATGTGCCTTGAGCATTGGTTCCGCTTCTTGCTCGGAGGGCGGGCCACAGGGCGGCCAGGCTCCGTGTTACACGGGCATTGGCCCGTGTTGGTCCCACCCCAAAACCGCCACTGTGTAGATGGGTATGTGACTGAATATGAATGTACATATGTGTGTGTGTGTGTGTGTTTGTGTGTGTGTGTGTGT